>JANPWX010000145.1:211342-233842 GCA_024734555.1 Trochalopteron elliotii | reverse complement strand
GGTCAAGGTCCCACTGCACACAGTGATTACAGCCAAATATGAAACCATTTGTCTTGGCCCTGGTGAGCCGTCACAGCTAACAATTTGTTAAATGCTTTAGTCTAAATGCCACAAAATTTCATGTTGTGTGAAAACATAATTAGAGGGAAAGGATCTGAGCTAAAATAGCTGTGCTGACCCTAACCTGGTATCACCCAATATCAGAGACTCAGTGAGGCCAAATTTACTGTTCTATTAAACAGCTCCCCCGTGCCAGGACTGGAGGTGTAGGACTGAGCCCAGGGCAGCAGCAGCAGCACTGAAGCTCCCCCTGACAGCCCAGAACAATCCCTGGCGGAGCCCAGCTCCAGCCCAGGCCACTCCCCATGGCACGGCCAAGGACAAGGCAATTTGGAGGTGTTAATTCCCGAGTCAGCTAGAGATCCTGTGAAAAATTCCTAATTCAATCTGTGTTTAAACTGAATGATAAATCCCTGTGTGTTCTACCCACACGTTTGGGGTTTTATACCATCTTTTTGAAGCAGACTAGAGACTGCATGATCAGGCAAGAATTTAAAAAATGTGCTGTAGTGCCAGGTGCCCAGTTAAACACAGCTATAAACCTCAGACAATGCAGAGAGCTCTGCCAAATGAACTGCGGCTCTGGCACCTAAAGGCAAAAAGTGAAATTTATTAATCAATTTTCCTTCTCGCTCTCATGTTCGCTTGTAAAAATGAGATTGTAAACCAACCTTACAAGATCCAAATTCTTCCGTTTTCTGCTTTAAATGTAAAAATGTTTTTATCCTTCTGCTTCTAATTACAGCTTCTTTTTCTTTCTAAGAATGCATTTATCTCTTTCAGTAAAAAGAGCAGCAATAATATGTTGAACAACCCTGAAATAAATTTTGTCATGTAAAAAATTAATTACGCATTCCAAACCTGGTCACTGTAGCCCTCTGGGAATTGCCTCCGCACCTCAGGATCTGTAAATAATTGACAGATAATATTAATTGGCTTTGGATTAGTGAGCAAGCAGAGAATCACACATTAATATTTGATCAGAAGATGATAGCAACCCTGGCAGGGGATCCAAGGAGGGCAGCTGAGGCTGCTATGCTGATAAGAGCAGGGAAGGACTTTTCAAGGCTCTCCCTTTACCCTCCTCCAGACAGAAAAAAACTCTACATAAAACACACACAAAACACATGAAACCAAAAATGTCTGTGTGTATGTACACACACACACACACACACACACATACATATGAATTACTTTTTAGAGAAGCCCTGGTGCTAGGCTGAACTTTAGGCTGGTACTTGGGCAACATCTTTCCTGCTGCAATTTGCCACCTGGGCTTGTCACCAGGAAATGGTTACCCAATGCACTTCATTTTGGTTAAAATCAGACAACCAGTTTTGTCAGCTCTAGACACTGTGCTAATTTATCTCCACAGACAATTTTCAGTGATACCAGCTTACAAATCCCTCGAAATTACTTTATACTTATGTTAAGGTACACTCCCTAGAAACTCAAAAATATTTATCCAGAATTTGAAAGAGGCAATTAACACAGCTCTGGAACCTCTCTCATCAGGAAAACAAGTGTGAAACACTTCAGAGTAGCAAGCATTCAAGACTGATGCAACGTCCTTATTCCTTTGGCTGTCAGAATAAATAATATGGTAGTATTCCCTGAGAAGTTATCTTAAATTTAATTAGAGATGTTCATAAAACAACAGAATATCATGATTGAAATTATTTATACGACAACCTATTTAAAACAGATCTCTTCAAAGCCATCCATTTTTCAAAGGAATACATCGGAGAAGGCCACATTCCATTCTACAAAGATAATTTTTTAATTACAAAAACCCAAACATATAACAATCAGGCAAGAGTTGAAAACCAAGTGCAGTGTATGAAGAGATGCACAGTACCAGGGCAGCATTGCCCTTCAGTGCCAGCCTGGGGCTGGCACTCACACCCAGCTCAGGGTGGCACAGGCACCTCCCCTGCTGTGTCACAGCCCTGGAGCCCAGAGCTGTGTGAGTTCAGCCATGGTGATTCCATTGCCAGCAGGTGCAAACTCCTTTTCAAGGTGTGCTCTTCCCACATGAGAAATCCAACAGCCTGGGCCTTTAAACTTTCCAGCTTTACTTTATCCAGACAGTCAGATGCTTGGTGTTAACATTTCACCGTGATACCTATACAATATATCAAACTGTATGTACACATATCTACATTATCACAGCAAGCCAGAAACAGAGAGCAAGGGATCCCCTTTCAAAGCCTTACTTTAAAAATTCTTCAGTCTACATGCAGGAAAGTGAGCAAAGTGTCCAAAGACACAAAAAGATGTGACCAGTTGTGCTGACATGGGCCCCCTCTGCACACAGCTAGCAATTAACAGGACAGTACAGCTTCACACTTCAGCACAGCAAGTACAGCATCAGTGGTAAAATGAAACCATGCCACACCTATTAAGATGCATATTTTTAAATAAATTTTAAATTCATTATCAGAGGGCAAGATTTCAGAATTTCACAGAAAGAAACCCCAAATCAATGAAAGAAATAAATCTGTAGTGCTGCAGACATCTGTAATGGTGTCTGAACATGATACCCACATTCCTCCCGCCTCTTCTATTGATCCATTGCTCTCAAACTTAATATAAATATATATACACACATACTGCCACACAACATTCTATCATTTACCATTTTTTTTGAGAAACGAAGAGCTCAATTTGACATAAATCCAAAGTGTGTTTGCTCTAAACACATTTGTCCATAGATGGCAAACTGCATTCTCATTCTTGAAAAATCCAACAAAACAGATTAGCCATACAAAGTAATTGTGTGTGTGTGTAAACATGTATTTTTCCTGTTTTCTTAGCATCTTGAAAGCCCTTCTGTGTTCCTGGAGCTCTCTGCCACGAAGGACAGCCCAGGCAAACATACTGGAGTGTATTTCTGTGGAGCCTGAGAGCCCCATCTCAGCTCCTGGTCCAGAGGCAGAGGTCTGTGCAGGGCTGTGTGTGACTCCAGTGATCACACAGCTGAGCTCACCCTGAGCAAACACAGCCCCCTCAGTGCTTCTGTGGCCCCACCTGAGGGAGCTGCCCTGTGTCACATGCCCGCGTGACACGAGTACAGTTTGTCCACAGGCCACTTGGGATGACATATCTCACAGCAGCATCAGGATGGCTAATCCACACAAGCCGGAACCCTACAGGTAAGAGAACCACCCCGAGGTATGCCTGGCAGCCACAGGTCCTCATGTTTTCACAAGTCCTTTCTACTTAAGATTGCGTCAGCTCCATCACTTCACCTTTTAAATGGTCCGGGAATATTTACTAAATTTTCAGTACCTTTATTTGGAAAACACTACGCTGGCCATAGGGGGAACAAAAACTACTTCACCTCTTACAGCTTTCATCACTGCATCCATTGTTCACTGTTAACACAGTGTGCATTTGGAAGGTGTTTTCAACTACACTTACCTACACATATACACACAATAGAAGTACATTTAAATTCTACATGCTCGTGCCATGAAGTTTCAGGAAGCCAGACCACCTTCACAACACCAAGAGGACTGACATAAATATGTACAATAGTGGCCCTCAAGACACACAACTTCATGAAATATAAAAATCTCTACACCAAACATTGCTATGATATTACTCAGTACAGCCAGGCTCTCTCCTGAAGGGATAAGCACAAGTCACCCAAAAATCAAAAATCATGACAGACATGGTATCTGAATTATTCTGAACAAAAGAAAACAGTCAAACACACATATACAGGCCAAGCCAGCACCCAGGAATCAGCTTTAATCAGCACCACGAGTATCAGCGAAAACGGTTTCAGCACTAGTGTGAAATAATTGGTAAACACATGAACAGAACTGACTGTCAACTCTGCCTGTAAAACTAAAGTAACTTGGGAACTTCAAACACTTTTACTCGCAGTAATTTGTTTTGCACAGCGCATGCAAACAGTTAGATGCAGCTCCATTGTAGTTGTAGACAGTAAAGAAAGCCCTTTGCAACTCAAAACATTGGGAACGCTGTTATTCCAGGTACTTAACAGGCTTTCGAGTGAAATGATGCAAAGTAAACACATGTAAAATACTTTTTTCAAGTTCAGGAGAGTGGAATCTATTTGCTGACATCAGAACAAGGAAAGAGCCAGGCTGAAATCCCTACCGACCTCTTGCCCAGCTACAGCAAAGCACTGAGCTGAAGCTTTGCAGTCACCAATAATTTAACAGAGCTCTGAAAGCTCAGCTGAGAGCAGGAGGAGACCTTGCAAACCAGGAACAAACACAGAGCACGTTCACCCCCAAAAGGAGAAAGTCACAGGAATTAGGGAGATGCTTCTCAAACTAAACTTGTCCCAAACACCAAAACAAGAATTCAGATTGTGCTACATGCTGAACTTTTCTGTTGTTGGTAACCTAGTATCTCCTGTTCATCTTTCATTACAACTGTTTTTGTAGTTTCAGCTCACAAAGATGACAAGATCCACACAGTTTATGCCTAAAGCAAGTGCTAACAAATTTCCTGGAAAACAGCCATCCATGAATATAAATACATGCTAAAATACAGCACTGGAAACTGTAAGTTGCAAGTGTAAAGCAGAAAGAATAAAAGCAGTAACTTTCCAAAATAAAGCTAAAATACACCATCCCATCTGCAATCTCCCCTTCTTGTAGGGGCACAAGTGCAATGAACTACACATATGTCACAAACTGCTGGTACCAAGAAAAAAAGTCGATTTTATTCCTAATGCTTCCACTCAGGTTTAAAAAGCTTTTTAACCAGTAGCACGTTGTATCAATGTCCTAAGCTCCATGAGTGAGTTCAGTGAAGCCAGCGTGGGCTCACTCACCAACCTGACATGCACCATTAGAATCTCTCTTCCCAGAGGACACAGCTCCATACAAAGCAGCTGCTGCCCCAAAATCTCAGCTGGCCAAAGACCTGGAGCTCCAGCAGCCCTTGTGACTCTGCAGGGACAGCCTGTCCCGGGGAGGAGTGGGTTGGAAAAGCCCACATGAAACAGCTTCTGTGGCTATTTCTGCAGCAGCTTCCCTTACAACTATTTTAAGAGGTGCTTCCCAGAGAACCGACTGAACCACTTCCCACAGGAACATCGTGGGGGTTGTTCTGGACAGGGGTGAGCAAAGCCAGGGCTTGTTCTTGGGGACAGCAGAGCGAGGTTTTCTGCAGGGTCACAGCAGCATTGACACTCACCAAAGGGCTAACACTGATTCCACACTGGCTGAGTGCAGTTCTCATGGATAACACACCCAGTTTTTCCCTCTGGAACTGGAGACTCCACATCACAGCTGTGCACATTACGTAGAGCACTGCATTAATTACTCAACCATATTCCAGCTATTATTGTTAGTATTGCATTAAATATGTGAAGGTTTCCAAGTTCCAAAAGCTATCTCTGCCTCTTCTCACAGAATCTTGTCCAACAAAAAGCCAAGTACAGCAGAATATTGAAATTAGCTGTGAACTGTATAATCCCATTGTTCAATTTCATGGCATTTAAGACAGTACCTTCCCCTCCACACAAGTCTGGATGTTAATCCATGCTGGAACCTGATTTAATTTTCCAGATGACAGGATGGGAACATGCTACAATGGCATATTAGTGTAACTATGCTGCTCTTTTACTCACAACTTTTCTTACGTCATAAAGTGAGGAGTTTTGCTTTTAAAAGACACATGCTTAGTTACTTCTACAAACAGCACTGCACAAACTGGTCTGTATTTCAATTGTATGCAAATCATAAGACCAGGGAAGTTTTCAAAAAGTTATCAGAAAATACTTCCCAGAGTAAACCATGCAAATCCAATATAAACACATTTGCTTCTTCTGATAAAAGTCAGCCAATTTAATCCATGCTGGCTACAAATAATTAATTTTAATCCCAAATTGAAAAATATGGTGAAAATTACTTCATTTTTTTCTCCTAACTTATTATTTACCTCATTCACTTCTTTAAGGTCCTTATAGCTGCAACCCCTCTAAAATTAACTGGAATTCCATTCAGAGTAACTTTAAATTTCAACATCCACTACACATTCTCATCCTTATGCAGCACAACTAAAAAGCAATGCAAACTTCTTTCCAAACCTCTGCAAACTTCTTGGTGTGTCCTGCACTCAGCACAGCCGAACACTCCTGCTTGCCCCTAACCTGCTGCAGCTCAGCCTGCAGATCCCATCACAGAGAGGGGGAAGCAGGGGAGGAGGGGAGAAGGCGGGGATAGGTGGAGAAAATGTGGGAAAGAAAAAACCTACACACACACAGGAAGACAAACACGAAACCTCAGAACAAGTCCTGGCGTAAAACACATACGGAATAAAAATCTCCGGTTTTATTTAATATGCAGCTTTAAGCCTTCAATCTTTTCTTTTTGCAGTGCACTTTATTCTAAAAGTGTGCAAGTCAGAAAACAACCAAGATGCAAAAGAAAATTCTACAAGCAAGCCTTACACCCCATCACACAAGCCTGCTGGCAGCACCACGGTGTGTGAGACCAACACCACCCCGAGGTGTCACTGAGCACAGCCAGCACCCACAGCAGGTTCCCCACTCAAACACACAGCCCACGGGAGGAGAGTTTGTAACCAACCCCTTCACCTCACAGATCACAGTGCAAACAAATATCCCAGCCCCAGGATCCAGGCTGCACCCTGTGCCTGGCTGGGCCTCAGTGGGTGGACAGGGCCCTGCAGTAACAGCAGCTCCTGAAGGCTCTGTGCACCCCTGACAAGCACAGCTGAGGGAACCAGCCAGGGCTGGTGCATCAGCTGCTGTGCACAGGCCAGGACAGCCATGGCACAAAAAACAGACTCACAAGTTTGCCTCTCTCTCTTTAACAGAACATTTGGAAGTCTGCCCTGCAAGTGCCAAAAACCTCACTGGTAACATGAAAATGCTTTTCACAACAGTTTAATCTAGAAACATAATATAAGGTCTGTAACTCACACACAATATGCTGTTCAGACTTCAGTAAAGTGATGTGAAAGCAGGAAAGACTGAGAGCAAAGGCAGTATAAAATATACATCATAGGAAACAGGAAGGAAGGGAGAAAACCAGAACAGATTAGGCAAATCACTATGATTTCCATAACTGTTTTTATATTATTAACACATCAAGAGCCAGAGGGGCAGTGAGGAACAAAACTTTCCTCGGCAATGTTCAGCAACATCTTACATGTGTTTTTTAAAAAAATCCTTCCAAAAAAAAGCAGGTTAAGCTACAGATCTCCTCGCAGATTTTTACGTAAGGCAAATACAGCTCTCAGAATGAAGAGATGTAGAGAGTAACAGCTCTAACAACACAAAAGCTGGCACAGGTTGTCAGAGTTATGTCCATACACCTGGGATGCACACCAGGCTTTCTGATCCCCTCACACCAGCTTTCCAGTGCAGGCACAAGACCAGCAGCAGCTTTATAAGCAACTCAGAGTAAATGTTAAATATGAGACTTCCACTGTTTCTAGCAGACAAACTAACTTTCCATCTAAAGGGCTCTTGGTTCACTTTACAATCCTGTTAAATAAACAGAAACAACACTCACTTGTTGGATAAGAAGACAGGAAAAACACTCACTGCCTTTTACAAACAGAAGAGGCTCCATTGGTTTCCTCATCAATTATTCAGTGTCACGTCAAGTTGTTGAACTGCCCAGCTTGCCACGTGCAGAGCATTTAGTCAGACCCTCTTCTAAGGCAACATGTTCCATTTTAACTGCTATTATTTACTCCCTCGGACTCTCATATGGACTGGGAACCAGTTTAACCAAAACTTTACTAATTATTTTAATGGAAGTTGGGAAACAGTTGTGGTACAAGCAGAGTGTTCAAAATATGAAATACAATTGGGGAAATACCTCCCTATTAAATCCTTAGGTTCTTTTGTTTCATCCATCCCACGATATTGGTTTTACAAATCCCTGCTGTATAATGGTGCAGATTAATGTCTATTGCTAACATTCTAAACTGCTAAGAGCAGGGAGACATTGGAAAGCATAAGATGTCTTCAGTGATCAGCAAAATGAGAATTATTCCTTTACCAAGAGCAGGAAGCTTTCAGTCCAGATTAATTTTTAAACTGCTGATACTGACAGAACTAAAGCTAGAACTATAAGAAGGGGATGCACAGGATAGAGCTAAAACTAAAATAACAGAGATCAAACCAGAAGACAAAATAAGTACTTATTTCGAGTCCTGTTTGTTACATGTTTCTCCCATCTTCATTTGAAGTCTTCAGATCTTTTCTCTGCACTGGTTAATGACTTTGGTGATACCTCGAGCCCACATTAAAGCACGGTTGATGAATCTTTTGAGTTTGCTTTACTGTGCACTTAAGGGGATATTTCTCTTGATAACCATCTGTTCTTGAGCCAACCCAGAAATGTAGTATTCCTGCAAACTGAAGCCAAACTCCAGGAGTCCTGCAAACTGCAGATTTTGAATGGATTATATTTTTAATTCTTTTTTTCCCCCCTGTAATTTTAGTCAGCAAATTATACAGCAGCTAAAACTTGCAAAAAATATAATTAGGTAAAATCGTACTTCAATGGTCAAGAAATCCACAAAGCCTGGCTTACAAAATGAAATACGAAGTGTTTTGAAACATTTTACAGGCTGCCTGTAATAATTATACAAGAGAGTTTAAATGCAGAACTTGAATGGGAACACCCACTTTAAGCAGGCTTTTTTGGGGTTTAATATTTTTTAAAATTTATTTGTGTTTGATCAGAGTATTTTTTCTCATAACCTTTTTGACACTCTATAAATTTAATAGAGATGTGTTTCAAGTGCTCAGGCCATGAATACTGAATTTGTTTCTCTCCTGCCTCTTTGTATTTATACCCCGAGACAGCAGAGTTGCCTGGTGACAGTCTCCCCACTTCCACAGCAGCTGGCAAGCCCTCCTTGTCCTGGGAATATGAAAGGACCAGTTAACTAATATTTCAGGCTCTGATTTAAATGTGACAGTCTGGAAGTGCCAATACCATGCAGGGCAGGATTTACAAGCTAAGATTTTTCTAAAAGTCTCACAAGCAATAAAGAAAGAGGAAAAAAAAGACCTTTATCACATCTAGCTAACATGCAGCAAAAATTAATCCTGATTAATTAATTAATCCAAATGAGTGCATCATCCAGAGTTTAACAATACCAGACACAAGCAGTGATTGTCTAGATCTGTTAACTTAGATTTTCAGAATGCAAATTCTCAAGCTAAGTCCACAGCAACCAGAGCTTTGACAGCTTTACAAGAAACAGGCACCTCTTTAATATTTACAGGACATGTATTTCAGATGGCTTCTGAATGTCTGTCTGCTGGCCTGACACTATTGCTTCTGCTCAAGGGCCAAGCATATCCACCCAAAACAATTTCTCTAAACTCACTTTGTACAGCAGCAAAAATAAAAGTTGTGTTTGATAAAATTAGAGCTTATCGTCAACTGAATTAATACCCAACAGTATTAATTATCATACTAAGCACTTTCATTTTAAAAAATCCTTAATCAATTAATTTTACGAGAAATTTTTATGTAATGTTAAATTTTCTACTTTCCTGTGTCAACCAAATAACTTTTAACTTGGTTGTTGCTCTGAAGAAAACCAGAATTAACATTTTAACATCATATTGCTTTTTAGCAATGGTGTATTAAAAGGAACTTGTGTAAAACCACAATGTGGCCATGGCAATCAATCAACTGCATTACAAAACCTAAAGGAATTGCTAATGAAAACAAAAAGTATTTTCCAACACACTGCCAGGCTTCTCACTACTAGAAAATACTTTGAGTTTTATAAACATTTCCCAAGCTGCTTTGTTTCTGTCATTTTTGGGTTTAGCTTTAATGATAGTTTGGCCACTTAAATTTGGTAATAACCTATATATTCTATGTCTTACAGAACATTTCACAATTGTTTAATTTTCTTTAAATTTCTTCCCAAATTTCACCAACCACGATAACTTCAGACAGACAATATTGTCAGAGAAGTACATAAAGCACTGCAGAAATGCATTCACTGCTATGTGGACTGCCACACAGCAGGTTTAATGTGAACTGACTGAAAAAGGACGTGGAACAGAAGTGTTGCAGCCGACCATAAGTTCTTGAAGTGTTGTACTAAGAAAGGAAAACCAACAACTCTTCTCTTGAGCAACTGGATAATTGCCCGAACTACAGAGAGAAGCCTTCTTTGTTACACATGCAACAGTGAATACTGATTTCTAAGCCTCAAGCTATGTAACTTTGTAACGTTGCAAACTCTGACCCCACTTTCATACTCTCAATATTGATAGTCTCCAACTGTTTCCAGTCTCCGAGTGCCCATGTGTTACTGCAGTGGAGCAGCACTGCTCCCAGACACTGCTCTGTCCCCAGACACTGCTCTGTCCCCAGACACTGCTCTGTCCCCAGCTGCACAAATTCCCTCCGAGGGGAACCTCCAGCACAGAGGAAACAGAGCTGCACCCTCAGCTGGGGCTTGGTGCCTTCTGTTAGTGCATCTCTGCTCAGTTCAGGATGCTTCAGTGATTTGTATGGCACTGAAACAAAACAAACCATTCTGTCAAAGATAAAACACTGAAAACCTCCTCCACGATTCCATTGGTCCCTGCAGTGGAGATGTCACCACAAATGTTTTTGGGCATGTGCAGTAAAATACAGCTTATCTGTCCTACCATAAATCTGACCCATGCATGTCCTCATCAACAAAGGACAGCCAAACCTCACGAGCCTTTCTGGGGAGCTGATTTCATAGTGCTGCTCTGGCTGTAGCTTTCCCAGTGTAGCCACACTTAGAGCTTCACCCTCACTGCACTGACAACCCCAGACACCCAGGCTATGAAACACAACTGACCAAAGGTTTCCACGGTCACCAACGCATTCCTGAGCTTTGAGCTGGGCAAGTTCATATATTAAATGATCATACTTAAGAGAGAGCAATAATTATTTTATTGAAACACTTCAGAACTTGGACTTGGACCCTTCAGTACTCAGCCTGACCTTTTTGTTTCATCTTGAGCCATGCGACATGCCCATCTCAACTCACCACTCCTATTAGTGCTGCCCATTCTTACAAAATGGTAAAACAGTAAAAACCTGTAAGAACAGGTAAGCTGCAATCCAGTTTAAAAAACTAAAAAAAACAGTGACCAGTCACAGTGAGCCTCACCTAAGGCTGCAGCATCACTGAGGTCCCATGAAAGACTTCAACTACAGTATTATAGGAGAGGAAAGTTTGTAAGAACAGGAAAAGCATCCAACATGCACCCCAGGAAAACATTTCTGTGGAGTCAAAAAAGTTCATGACAGAAGTTGAACTTCTTCAACACCACTCAAAACTTGGTGGGGATGAGGGGAAGGAGGTCCTAACATGGAAAAAAAAAATACATCTCATGGAGCTAATGACCGTGAGATGAAAAAAACCAAAACCCCTGCGTGTTCAGCTGCTCAGAATGACTTCTCTCATTTGGAGGAAAGTTCATTAACTGGACAGCATCAGGCAGCAACAACAGCAACAACAACAGTGGATACACTGACACTTGCAGGACTGACCCAGCTCATGGCTGCAATGCTCTCAGTTACCACTAGCAAAGCTCACCATACTGTGTGCAATGCTGGAACAAAAAGAAGGTCTATGTGAAAGGAAGTTTAGCACGTTTAAAGCAGTGCTGCTGGCTTGAAGAAAAATTTGCTTTAGATAAAGAGTTCACTGATATTCAGTGCAGCTAGACAGGAAATCTATCATCTCACTAAAAAAATTTAAACCATTTTTGTTACTGTAGAAAAGGCAAGGGTATCAAAAGGATTTCTAACCGCAAAAAATGTTTTCAGACACTTGATACTTCCACGATGTATGAGAACACACATCCAGCTATCAAAATGCTCCTGAGAGAGCAGAGTAGTCCAGTTCTGAGCAGGAACATTTCAAAATCACACTGCAGTCCTGGAAATCAGGCATATATAAACCCAGCAATTTCACTAATTTCCTTTCTCTTTCCCTTGCCCAGCTTTAAGAAACCACAAACTCACAAGTAAACTTTCAGCCCTTTTCAAAGCCTCACAGATTTGTTTCAATCTGGTCACCTTTAGCAGCAGATATGCTGAAAACAATCTTTTTCCTTCACTACCAACTCCAAAGGTAATCTAAAACTGTAACTTGAACCCACTTGTACGACCTCTCTGCACAGGCTGATGGCGCAGACGGCGCTGAAGTGCAGCTGCCCATGGACTCTGGGAGTGGGATGCTGGGGGAAACAGTTCCCACAAATCTGACACACCAGAAGGAAGCTCAAGAGCTGGGGTGGCTCTTATCACACACCAGCACACCTTAAGCAGCACCTACTCTGTTCTCATTACCTCATTATTCCATGTCTAATTGGGTGTCTAAGCTCTCTGCTCCCCAGCTGCTTTTTCCAGGTCTGAATTCATACTGCTGTCGTACTCCCACCAGAAGAATTTCATGCATCAACAGGTCATTTCTAAAAACTCTCCTTTTTGCTAAACTCTCATTTGTGCTACATCCAAACACCATTTTTTGAGAACAGAAATTAATGTCATTTACCACAATTTACTTGTTGAAAAATAAACATACATCACTAACTCTAGTAGCACAACACCAATGCTCCATGCCATAATTGTTCCATAGAGGCTCCACAGCCTTTTCTTAAGTGACCAAACTAATGATGAAGTTCTCTCCATCTTTTTACACAAGTATATATGTTTAATTTTTAAACATGAAAGATTAAATTAGAAGTTGCCCATACAAACACAACTCCTTTTAAAAAGGCTCAAAACACTGTATTTACATCTGCAAGTACTCACGTTATTACTACAACCTTTATAACAGAGCTTAGGTTTGCTTCAAACAAAACAGGGTTCTCAGCGATAGAGGCCCAAGAAAAAGCCCTGCATACAGTTAGTCTACAAAGAATTAACTGGATTAATTAGCAAGGGATTTGAGAAGCAGCTTGGAGCTAGAAAACCAAAACACTAAATTGTTTAAATACTTTGGCAATGGATCAAGGTTTCTAGGCAGCCCTATGTTCCATTCTCTCCTCTTTTTTTTTTTGCTCGGTGTTTTAACACATTTAACCTGACGAGGTACTTTTTCATGAGATATGAATGACACTGTCAAAATACCAAAAAAGAAGATGTGAATTAAAAAATGCCACAAGCTGTTAGCAATTCTGCCAACATGCATGAGCCCAGGCAACATTAATTAAAAATCAATAGCTTAGGACATAAATAGCTCTTATCTCTGTTATAGTATATCTCTAACATAACTCTTTATTAAAGAAAAAAAAAAGGGAGAAAAAAAGCCAGTGTCTCTGCTATTATACTGACTGAATTGACCACAACAAAGCAAAAGGAATAAGGCAAAAACCCTGAGCAAAGAAACCCTTATGAGAAAGGGAGGACAGGCATATGAATGATTGGAATGCTTCAGCCTTGCACTGTCATTAACACATAACTGGCTGGAAACAGCCACGCTGCAAATACTTGGAGAACAAGTTACCAGGAAGAACATTCCATGTTTTCAGTGCTAATATGATTCTATACAAAATCCTCCTTGCCAAGGAAACAAAAATAACATGCACATCCTTCTGTCAGAAAGTTAGTAATCTATATCTTCCTGAGTTTATTCATCAGTGGTTTTATTTTCCATCTCAACTAAAGATTGCAAATTCTTTGATAATTATAAAATAAAGATGAGAAAAAACAAGAAATTGAACTCAACCTTTATTTCCTTTGGTGACACAATCTTCAAACTGAAGTTACATTAGCAGGCATCAAAGCTAAAAGACTTAAGATTAACTAGGAACTTAAACCACAGCTCTCAACAGCTGTTTTCACACTTGCCAAGAGCCAAGCCTCTGAAAGACCCAAACCCATTTTCTAACACAGTATCACCTAAAGCCCACCAAGCTGGATGTGCAGTCTGGGTCTGTCATAACTCCCAGAAAATCACAACAATTTAGATTTCTAGAGAGTTTCTGCAGAAAATTAACATGAAACAGAAGATGTAAAATCACACTGAAATGGAAAGGCTAAGCTTAGGGGTTTTTTGTCTAACAATTCCTGCATTATCCAATGATTATTAATGACAGGCATGTCAAATGCTTTCATCAAGACACAGTAGTCCATAATCAATGATGAAGAATTCAAACAAATGGAAATATTTCACTAAGTCAACTGGATTTTGGATCCTACTTTGCACCTGTACTTCAGCACACTCCTACTTCTTCCCTTCCCCTTCTCATAATTCCAACTCCCAAAAATTTATTGATTGAAGTGCAGCACAAGAAAATCAAAGGTTCTGTTCATAAAGCACAGACACCAAGTGTCAGGGAAACAGGGAAACAGAGTATCTCACTTTTCACAAGATTTTTGGCTCTAACTTTTCATTGAGCTACAGTCAGAGTTGATGTATTTCATTCTGAACTGTCCAAGTTCCATTCCAGCTATTGCCAATTCCAGTTAACCTTGTTTAAGGTGCATTGAATACAAGGTTTTGTTGCTGCATTTGATATAACACAATTCTTCATCTAGAAGGTTAATATGCAATCTTAATTTTTAGGAGAAGTAGATGAGAACACAGAACAGCAGTTACTAGAGTTCCTCTAGACAGAATTAACTGAAATTCCACCAAGTTCCCCCAGTAATGCTTTTTGTCATTGTAAAAACACAAACTAGCACTTTATTAACATTTCAACCATTGTCTCCATGGAAGGTTCAAGAAAACGAAACAATTCCAAGACTTTGTTAAATCATCTGTCTCCATTTTACTCGATCATTATAAATAAAACTGAATAGAAGATGCACAAGTAATTCGTAAACTCTTTCAAAGGATCTGATTTACATTTTTCTTCTGCAAAGATGATGATCTCCCCATAACATGCTCCATTTGTGTTAAATATTAAATTAAGACACTCATACTACATATATGGCAAAAATGGAATATATTTGTGATATGTTTTGGAACTACTTTCAGCAGTCTAATGCTGTTTATAATACTGGTGCAAATACTGCCACCAATAAAGAAACAAACATTAAAAAGGTGTCCTTTAAGCTTCCCTTTAAGGCATCTACCATAATCGTATAATTTGCTCTGGACATCATTAAAATGTAAAGTTAATGAGGATTCAGCTGAAAACAGAAGAAATGTAACCTATTTTCAGGCAAAACTTCTAACACTGCAATCAGAGGGAAAACCTCTTTGATGTCTCTTTGTCTCTTCTCATTAATTTTCTTTTGGTTTAAAAAAACACAAAGGCTGTTTAAACTAAAAAATGCATAGAAGTTTAAACATGGTAATTATAGTCGAGCTGCAATGAGGTCATTAGGTTTTTAAAACTTTGAGATAAACAAAATTGAGATGTATGACTATTTTAAAAACACGTCAATACTTAATTTTAATTGTCCATGTGATTGATACCCACTGCATTCTAAGGATTTGGTCTAGATACAGAATTGTTTCAAGATGACTTAGTGAAGGACAGAATCCCATGGCCAGGGTAGAGCAAAGCAATCAAGAAATATATCAAAATGAAAAGCTGTAATTACTGTATTACTGGATGGCACATTTAGTATTTCTAAGTGCAACAAAACACACTTTTGCCATCCATGCAATAGAAATGGCAAATTGTGAGATTTCCCTACTCTTTATCTCTATGGTTCATTAAGGAATAAAATATTGAACAAGTTAAATAATTCTATTTACTCACTACATCTATTCTTGTAGATGAACACTGCCAAGGTACACACAAAGCTGCACACTTCTGTTCTAACATGCTAACTCTTTACAGCAGAAAATACCTTAAAGAGTCATCTTTAATTGCACAATATTGATGCAATCTGTGATGTACTCTACTGGTAGATATTTTTAACAAATACTTTACAAGTAAATTTTCCCAAACACAAACTAAAAACAATTTTTACCCCTACTCTGTACAAAAGAAGATTGTGGATCATGACAAACAGAAGGCCTTAAGCCACAAATACACAGGGCAAATATAACCTCTTCTTTAGTGTAGAAGGAATTTAATCACAATGAAGCAAAATAAGCACATTTATAACACTTTTCTGTGTGCCAGGATCACCTCTGGATAAAATGGAGTAAGATAAAATCAATCTATTATTTTGTGTCAAATGTATAAGAAAAAGTATGAATGTTAATGTACTTATGGACAGAGGTTGTAGCTTTAAAAGAGGGTTATTTACCCTAATGAATCTTTTTTACATGTTTGATAAACAGATAAACTCTTCAAATTAAACTGAGTCAATGACCAACAGACAAGTATCAGATAAAACCAGAAACTACTTTAGACACAAGTGAAGCACAACTCCAGAAGAAAAATTCAGGCCAATTTCAAGGCAAGTTTTGGGGGCTGTGTTTTGGGCTTGGGGTTTTTGCATTTTTCCTTTCCTCTGCCATGTTTTATTAGGATTTCTCAGCCCTTGCCCACCGAGCAGCTCCATCCTACAGATGTACAGCCCATCCTACAGCCAGCACCAGCTTCTGCTCCACCAGAGCTGCTCCTCCCCTCCTGGGACCTTCCCTGCTTGTCTGCTCTCCCTTAGTGCCACATTCACACCCACACAAAGCACACCACTGAAATAACACCCAGTCACATATACATCTTACCTCCAGGAAACACCAGCAACCTGACTCTGCCCCTGCCCATACTGTGCTGCTCAATCAGCCATTCTGTCTTCACATTTTCACACTTGGCTTGAGTCTGCACTAAGTATTTTTGATAGCTGTTTCTCCACAGAGTGATAATCTGGTTTTAGAATCTTTGGAACAGAAGATCTCAAGGATCCCCAAAGCATCCTACAGACAGAAATTTGAGTCATTTACTTAAGGGATGTAACAATGTAAGGATGAATTCATGAAGAGGTCATGTTACCACTATTTATAGTCATAACTACATAGTTTCAAAGTAAATGATTCTTCAAAGGAACAAAAAAAAAAAAAATGGGATTGAGTTAACACCTGTAGAATGCAATGGGAGTTACGGGTCTAATTCCCTTCACCACCACTTAAAATCCCAGCACAAATTCTAATGGTGGAAATTCCAGTCAGGAAAGTGTTCAGAAAAAACTCTCCAGACTATGACCCATTCCAGACAACAGATTATCAGGATCAGTTGTCTCTTCCCATCCCTCTATCCAAGGTTATCATCCTCAATATGGTGAAGTTCAACTTCCTTGGTTTCCATCTCACTCTTCCATTAAATAAGTAATATTAAAAAGCATATAAAAAGCTGTTTTCATCTTTAAAAAAGACATAAAAACCATCTTCCCAGGAGCTGAAAATCTGTCAGCATCTGGAATTTTGATGAATGGTTTACCAAAACTTGCTAGCCCCAGAAGTACCAAAATGCAAATTGTCTCTGGTAGCACAGAAGGTGGAGTTTAGGATTTGTTTATATTTGATCTTGGGTTTTGACAACTGCTGCTGAAGCAAAACAATAGTCTTGCATTGATTTTACACTTATTTGATAATATTCTAACCTCAAATCATCTCTTTTAAACTTGATTTCAATTTATAAAAAACCTAACACCCAAACCGCAACCAAACAGAAAAAAATCGACACAAAACAAAACCAACAAAAAACCACAGGAAAACCTCACAATGTCACTTTTTCTTCATGACAAAAAATACCACACCAAAGGCAGGCAGCCCAGTACTGCCTTGGGCACTCTGACAGGCCTCTTTTTGAATTCCAGTTCACATTCTCTTCTTGCAAGGAACTCCCCATAACAAAAAGAGCCAGCAATAAAAATAGATCTAGTTTATCTTTTACTTCCCCAAACTTGCCTTGCCAGTGCTGCTCTTGAAGCAGTGCTCTGTTAAGTGCTCTAAAGCACTTTGTAGAGCTCGGCTACAACTACCAACCTACATGACAACAGAATAAAGACAGACACGAATTCTGAATTCCAGTGTTTCTATGGAAAACATTGATAGGAAGCATCACCCAACTGTGGATGGACCAGGCAGTCACTTAGGGGTCCGAGCTAACTTCAGGGAAAGGAACCACCCAAAGTCGCTGCTCTTAAATCTACAGGGAGTCTCCTTTAAAGTCATTAGTACTTTGTTCCTTTTTCACCTGAATGACGCTCGCATTGAGAGTTCTTTACAGCAATGTCTGTATCTAGGTTAACTGCTGATTGCAGATGCACTGAGCTTTGAGCAGAAGTTCACACTCATTAACAAGATTACCTGTTGTGATTGAGGACAACCTAAAAACAAACCACCTTGGAAATGCTTATGACTGAGAATGAACTGAAGTTAAAACTATTCCCTTAAATAAACTCACACACACATATCTCTCTTTAACATCAACGTTTGGACTCTGTCCAAAGTACAATCCCTTTGCAGTTACTGGCATGGCAGCCCTATTCTTAAAGCAGCACAGTAAGAGAGAGTTAATTGCAACAAGTGCTTCACCAAATTCTAAAATGCTTCCAATGCTGAAATCTTAAATGTTTCAGTAGTATTGGATACCTAAATTGAGCCTTTCGAGAACTCTTTGCAAGGAACAAACACTCAAATTCCTCTATAAATTCACGAAAAAGTCTTAAGTATAGCTAGTGAATGAAAAAAATTTCTTCAAATCACTAGAAAAACCCTCCCTAAGAAAGTTTCAGTTTAGCAGTTAATTCCAACCTGCAGTTAAAAAGGCACTAGCTGTCAGTCAGTTTTCTCACCCAACTCTATCATGAAAAGAAAAACTGACAGATCACAGGAGCTTGCCTTTGTAAACCAATTCAGGAACTTTCATGCTTCTTATTTGTTAGGTTAAAGGTTAAATTGCTGACCTCTGCCCTCCTGCTTAGCAGCCTTTCCCTTTTTCTGTAAAGCTTTATTTTGGGGCTGTATTTACATGGATTAGTCTCTTTTCACGCTAAGAAGGAATCTGTTCACAGCCAAAGCCTTAGTTCTGGTTGTACAAAAAGCAGTCACAATTATTCAGCAGCAGACAATGACCATATTGTGGATTTACAAAAAAACCACCTCAGCCATGGCAAGTTCTGTCCTTGCTCCACAAAACAATAGAAGAAAAATCTTATCAAGCATTCAAGAGAAAGCAAACAAAGCAGGCCCACTGTGAACTTGATGAAGATGTCAAGCTCCTTTAAAAAAATATAAATCAACAAAAGAGTTTAAAGTCTTGTGAGTGAGACTTTCTGTGCTGAATTTTTCTGTCTAGTTAAACAGTGCCAGCATAGCAATATACTGCAGATTAGTAAATACATGTGAAATAGGAAAGACTGTAGACAGAAGTAGTTAAAGCATGAAGCAAAAAGGCCAAAGAACTCTCTTCCTACAAAATAGCTCACAGCAACAGAGAAACACTCAGTTAGGTTTGATATTACTGGTTTGGGGGGTTATTAAATCTAGTACTATCAGATAAGAACATGCCTAAAAATGTGTTAGATAAAATGTGTGATGACTTGCAAAATGACAGATTCTAGTATTTTTTTCATAAGATAAGTTTCTCTTCAAATTGAGTTCTGTATTCCATTTATGCTGCAAAAACCAAACTGTGAACTGTCTTCACAGAAAACAGCTCAAACAGTGCTATTGACTGACCCGGACACTGCAGTCCCAGCAAGCTCTTTGTTAAAACCTTCCACCTTGTTTGTACTTAGAAGCAAAGCAATCAAATGGAAACAGAAAAACAAAGCAGCAGCTTAGGAGAATTAGAATTCCCAAACACCACCTACCTACTTAGGTTTGGTTACTTTTCCAATCCTGCTTTAGGAAGTTTGGTGTAGCAGCACACCCCTGTAAAGATGGGCTAGGAAAACTGGTGATATGGGAATTCCAGCCCATACAGAAAGCCCTTATTTAATGGAAAGAAACCTGAATTCTCCACTTCGTTTGATATTTCTAAACCTTCAGCATTTTATCTGTTTCTCAGTACAGAATGGGCAGATTGGAACCAATAAAATGCTTTCATCTTAAAAAATAAAAAGGCTGCTCTGAGAGGTGCACAGGTAAGGTTTGCAAACCTTTGAATGACCAACTCTTAATCCTTGCCCAGTAACTTTGCTTATATGCAAGAAAATCCTTCACCAGGACAGGAGGCACTGGTCTGCTATGTAACATTCTAATCTATGAGAAAAGATAATGGTAAGGAGCAGCTGTGTCTGACAGAGACAGAAAGCTGCTAGTTCTCTCTACCTGTGTCAGTCCTACCACAGAAACCACAGTGACAACTGTAGAATAATTTTAAGGCCCAAGTACATCGTGACATCTCCCAGTAGAGTTAAGGACTTCGATTAGTTTAAGTTATACATTTGTGATCTACTGGGAAGGGGGGCAGGGAGGGAAAGAGCTATTACAACCCAAGGCTAGAACATGAAAAGTAAAGAAGGAAGTACTTAAACTACTCACAAGCTTCTAGTAGGAACAAGATTAGTAGTACATGCTACTCTAGGAGCCAATTCAAATGCAAATTTCATCCTTTCACTCAAACAATGATAAACTACCTCAGAGTTAATAGTTTCCTTCTAAGATTCATCTCCCTTTTCAACTTAGCGGTATGTTTTGGAGAAAAGAAAGAAGCACATGGAGAGTCTTACAGCAAGACCTTTTAAATTCTGTCATAAAAGAAGTAGCATAAACTACGTTTCCTTTCCTAATCCAGTGAACATTTGTTAAACTCTAACATACTTACACTTTGTCCATGCGGTCGCGTTTAGGCTTCTAACTTACCACGGTTTTTAAAAAAACACTCAGAAAGAAATCCTTTAGCTATACTAAACCATTTCAGCTTTTTCCTTGAACACACAGCAAGAATTTATGCTACACTCACAAAAAGATGAAAGATGAGGTCCTTGGAGAGAAAGGCCTTTTGGCACACTACATGGTAAAGCTACAGATTTGACATACTTTTATAATGTCTGCTTTGGCAAGAACACAAAAACCCCACACAAAAGCATGGTACGTCCTCCCAGACAGGGGTGTAGGGGGTGTTTTACTCTTGTGAGCATTTACTTTCAAATGCTCTTACTTCAGAGACTATTTTGATCGGTTACTTTAGACTAACAAATTCTCTTTTGCTATATGAACAGTTTGACAGTCAGACTACAATTCTCCTCACAGCCCTTTCTAACAAGAGAGAATCTTTGGCTGAGGTCCAGCAACAGCCTTAAATTTGTCACATCCTATTTTTGATGAATGATCTGCAGCATTTTTAAGATCATAAAGTGCTTTGAAAGTTAAAAGAAAAATTTCACAAGTAGTAAGCTTTCACTTTCTTTATAAAGGTATTTAAACTAAATTTGCTAGGATATCCTTTCTACTTCTGCATCTCAAAAAACTCAGACAAAACAATCTTCCGGCTGAGATTAAAAACATAGGAAACAGTTGCAATGCACTTTCTACAGTGTGTCAATAGCATAGAACTGGATATACAGGAGTGCTTAAGTGATTTTAAGCAGTTATCTTCTGTAAAAAAAACCATTATAAATTCTTTGTCATTTACTACCTCACCTTCTATGAAGTTTCAGTATTATGGAGTGCCATGACAAATACAAAACTCTCAACCTCATAAAATGCTTTTACCTTCCTTTACACAAAAATTAAAAACAGGAAAAGAAATACAGTAAAATAGCAGTATTTCATAAAAAGCTTTTAATCATCCACATCATGTAACAATTCCAATGCATGAGACAAGACCATGCACCAGAGACACAAAACTTACTAGTTTTACTTTCAGCCAGTATTTTCCCTAAAATATTTCATTTTTACAATAAAACCATGGCTATTCTCCCCTCTTTTTCTGAAAGTAAACGTGTGGGAGCTGGTGAGAAGCATTAGACTTGCAAAGTTCCTCTGCATGACATACTTATACCTGACACACACAACACAGATTTCTCACTAGACAAATTCCATGTACTGTCACTGTAAAAACACAGACTCTGCTCTTTCTATTCTAGTTTGCAGCTTCTCACTTTTGGTGAGAAGGCTCCAGGCTCTGGAGCAATGCATCCCTACAAAGAGGAAATCAGGGGAGAGGAGGCCTCAAAGGATGATTGAGCTCCAGGGAGCTCCTGGACAAATTAAACACAAACAGACAGCTTCCAGAGGGTGCAAGCAGGGAAACATGGCCTGGAAGGAATGCAGAGGAACTGCTTCAACAGTCAGGCATCATGTTAGGAAAGCTAAAGTCCTGCCAGAAGTAAATCTGGCCAAGGACACCAAGGACAACAAGAAAAGCTTTTATAGGTATGTTTGGCAATAAAAGAAAGAACAGGAAAAATATGTGTCCTCTCAGAAAGGGGAATTCCCAGCTTCCACTGAAACACCAATCCTTAGGCAAAAAAAGAAAATGGTACGGTGCTGTCTTCTCCTAAGGAAATACATTTTTAATAAGAAATATTCATCTTCATGTGGCCAGTCAGAGTTGCAGCTATCCTGCCTCACAGCTCTCAAAAAAAAAAAAAA
>JANPWX010000145.1:176935-211335 GCA_024734555.1 Trochalopteron elliotii | reverse complement strand
CCATAGAATCAGTTGGTTTATAGAACAAAATGTATACTAAATTCTCCAATTAAAAACCTGTAAAGTAGTTTCCGTGCTTTTTAACCCACCTTCCCACAGCAGGGAATTAATCCCTCCAGGGGGATGCAAACAAACTTCAAAGAGAAGATTATACCCAGACACTAGTACTGTACAATGTAATGTTTATGGTCAAATTTGTTCAGATTTTCTGGCACTAGAATCCAGGTCAGATGTGCAGAAACAAAGACCAGTTATTAAAAGGGCTCCTGCAGTTACATCAAATAGTTGTGATGGCACAGAGCAGTAGGACAAGCCAAAACTGTATTCCAGTTACAGCTCCTATGGAGGCTTTGGCAGGGAAGGAAGGAGTTGCAGCTATTTGACTTTCATAGACTGTAACAAATCAGATATAAAAGGAGGAAAGTGGCTTTCCAGTCAATAAAATACAAAAATCTTTTCTATTTGTTCATTACACCATATCTATAGCACACGTGTGATTGTTTAATAAAGGACAAAAGAAATACTACTTCAGTACATGCTGATCAATCATCACTATTTCATTTTGACAAACTTCCTTTTTGTACCATTCTAGAGACTGAACTCTCATAACAGTACCTCAAACTAAATTCTGGCATTATGCATTTCAACCTTTGCCTTTCCTGCTTATTTGATCAAGTTCCTCAGGTGAGATAAAACTGCAATCCAAAATTCCCAAATGTACTTACATGTTGGTTTCAGCAGTTATGGGACTTCTCTACCACAAACATAGGAATACTTACCAAAAACAATATTACAGAAAAATACTTGTGTAATTATGACTTGATAACAATAATAAAAACAGTTAACCAAATCATAAGTGGCATCCATGCCCAATTTCCAGATAAACTCATATGATCAAAGTGAGAATTCTAGGAGCAGATAAAAATACTTCTGTTGACAAGAAGAAAAAGGAAGTAAAGTTCCAAACAAGACGTTTTAAGACTACTTTTTTGGTTTAAAACTACCCTTTGTCACATAAGCAGCAAATACCAATCTGAAAAAGCACTTACTTTTTCAACCTAATCAAGAAAAGAGTTATTTCTATTTTAAAAGACAGAAAGAGACAAAACAGTCAAAGAAACCAGAAAATTGTCCATCATCGCGTACAGAAACATAAATGTCTCATTTTTAGTCCTAACTGTAAAAGATTTCAGAGAACCAGTAATTAAGGTATTTTTAAAAGCTAGAACAGCATAATGTTAAATACACTTCATTATCTCACAATATATCATTCTTAAGAATAATTTTAGCCAATAAATAGGTAGAACTACAGTGCAAAACAATACCTTTCCCAATGCAGCTGATTCCTGAGTGGGTCACTTCTGCATACACCTCAAAGGTAGTTTCTGGATTTTGTCTGAAACAGAAGGAAGGTATTTAGCACACTGAGAATTTGGTATTAGTGCACTGGCAATGACGCAGTCAGAAAGGGTTCTCAGCATGCACACAGTACAATGACAACCACAGAATCTCCATTTCTTGGTTTACAGCCCTGCATGATTTCTCATCAGACCTTTGTAAGGTGCTAAATACAGGGGTTTTGTCAGGAAAAAAAAGCCTTGGAAACTTTTCACCAAACTGAAAAGTCACATTGTCCAACACTGAGCAAACAGCACCCAGATTCACATTTTCATTACTGTGACCCTTGAGCTCAACTTCATGACATTTATTTGCCCAGGAAAAAGAGAAAAAAAAATCAAAAAGAAATTGGCTGCAGTCAAGAGGGGGCAAAATCACTTCCTGCAAACACTACTGAAAAACTTAAGAGGCTGTATTTAGGATGAAGACAGTGCCCCTTTTTAATACCTGTCAAAATATTTCTACCTCTTTGTCAAAAAAAGGCCATGCTGGAGAATATTGCAAATGCTCAAGGTTTGGTCTCCTGAGACTCCAGAGTCTTGAATCCAGAAATCTGCCAGATGCATGGAAATAAGTGTGACAGTCAAAAACCATATCAGATTGAGCTACAAGATGTAAATGATGCTTGAGGAAAGAGATTTACTTTCCTCAAGAGTTATAAATATACCAGTAATAACAGTAAAAAGTTAATGATATTACTTCAAAACATACAAACAAACCATTTAGTGTATATTTTCAGTTCTTACTAATTTAACTCTCTAAGTGATGCTCTGGAATTACATCTTGTAATGAGCAGTAAAGGCAGCAGGTGAATACAAAAGAAAGACTATTTTCCTGACTAACAATTTTAGCTACTCCATATATACAATTTTTTTTGAGATTAAAGAGACTGTAATCCTGAAATAAGGATTTTGCAGGTCTGAACATGTGAGACTTCGTTCTTAGACTTTCTGGTTAAAATCAAGAATCAAAATTGCATAATTACTGGTCCAAATTTATGGCTGCTTGTATAGTGATAATATTGTCTCCTATGTGTTAATGCAAACTAACATTAGAAAATTGCTGTGGTGTAATTTACTAATTTTGTAACTGCCTTACAGCTAAGGAAGAAAATAATGACAAAACCCATAAATATATATGCTAGAATTCCTAACTGAATGATAATTTAAAAAATTAAAACTCATCTTACCCAACATTTCAAACCAAACATATAAGCATGTCAAGGAGTTCAGCTTAACCCTTCAGAGAATTTCTATTATTTTTAATCCTACTTTAACACCAAAAGGATTAAGGAAAACATTTCTAACCATGCCACAGGCCCACTCAGCCTAACTCAAGTGGCTCTAAGCCAAACCCCACACCTATTTAAACTGACAGAAAAGCCACCATTGCTTTCAGTAGCACAGGATCACACTCCTCAGTTTTACAGAGCACCTCTCAGGAGCAACAATGGTTCACAACTCAATTAATGGTAATTTAATTTGCCACCAGTTCCCAACTGATTTGTCTTAAGTAGCTGTTTTTTCAGAAAACTACACTCACAAGTTATGAGAAATCCAAAGTCAGCTATTATTGTGCAATATAAACCAAAGTTGCATAATTCTCACTGTGCTAATCAAATTGCAGCACATAACCTGCAAATACTGGGGTTTAGCTCCATTCCAATAGTCACAGGCAGGGTGAGGAGGGAATGATACCCACGGAGCACCAGAAATGTATTTTTCCTTTCCCACACATTGCTGGGCAGCTTTATCATACCCTCCTTGTTTGTGTCTTTATTTTTAGCACCCTGTTTCCTTAATTAAAAGTTTATAAACTTTTTATTTTTACAGCTAATGGTTAAAACAACAAACACCTTTTTAGTATTATGTTAGAACCCATGTTCAAATTCTTAAGTGAAAGCACCACGTAACACAGCTGGCAGGAGCACAGACTATATTCCAAAACTTTCAGACAAAAAGACATCACATCTTGTATTTTAATTTTCCATGACAAACGTCCATTTATTTCTATGAACAGTGAAATTAAAGTAGCCTTCCCAAGTGAGAAACTCAATATTAAAGGCTGCATTCAACAAGCAACACCTCAGTATGAGAATGAGGTCATTGTTGGATTGTGGATATTTTATAACTTTTCAGAGGCATTACAGAAACAAGTCACTATGGGACTTCATACAGTTTGCAAATACAGCATAAACATATTCAGAAATGTGTATTTATTCTGTAGTCCAATGTCATCTGTGCATCACACAGCAACCCCAACCCCTGCAGCAAGTTTTCCCTCCTCCCAAAAATCACTTACAGACCCACGGACACTTATCAAGTGAGCAATAAGATGCAATTAAAAAAATACATAGGACACAGAGGCACAAAAATACATAGTACCTCACTTATTTGAGAACTAGGTAATTTCAGAAGGAAATGCAATACTTCTTTGTAAACATAAACTTAGGAAGAAGCTGTATGAGAAAATAATACTTCTGTAATAAATGCTATTTGTATGAATTACTTCAAATCTCTGATGTATAAATAACATCCGTTTCAAAGCAATCAATATGAAATTCATTTTTACACTGAAATAAGATATTTCAATAAGGCATTTATGTACAATTTATGATCAAATATTGCAGTTTTTACCAAACTGTAAGAGATTTATTCAGAATAAAATTAAACCAAGCCCTCCTCCAAAGCTGGATGGCTGGAACATATCTACAGCCTATTTACATATCTACAGCCTATTTCAATTCTGTCAGGAGCATTTTTGTACACATAGGAAAATGCAATAGCACTTATGACAGAAAGTATCATTCTGCCTAAGAACTGAGGCATTAGAGAGGAGTCTGACATTGCCTGATAATTAATTGTCTTGTAACAAGGCTTAGTTGCTCAACTCTTTCAGAAAACAAATTATTAACAGAAACCTGTAATCACTAATTCAATTCAGAAACTACAACTGAAGCCTTGATTAATTTCCATATATTTAACTTTTTTTGCCTGGTATTATTCCCTAGGTAGATAATATTTCATCTTAGTACATTACAAATGTTCTGTTAAATCTCTGAAAGCTTTCCCAGATGTACACTTGGCATCTATTGTGTCACTGGTGAAACACAACCACCTCTGGAAAGGGACATGCCAACTGTTTTCACAGTGCAATGCCATTCTGCTGAACACATTGATACTGACACATTATTTAAGATAAATAAATAAGAAAATCCTTTCTGTCTTGTAACACGGAGTACAAAGGTTCCTGAGCAGTGACAGCAGCAGGTTAACAAGGCTCCTGCCCTACCTCACCTGGCTGGCACAGAGTGCCCCGACAGAGGATTAACCCAGCACTGTAACCCAACACCCAATTTAGCTTTTTTTTTGCCTGCAGCTATACAGAAACCAAAAGCTTACAGGACTGCCGGCAATTCCTTGATTTCTTTCACTTCAGCCTGATGCAGCTACTGATACTTTTCTCTAAGCAACCTTTCACTCAAATGACTCATTATTATACACCCATCAGGAATCCAACTGACAGATATGCCCAGGCTTCATGCAGAGTCTATCACAGTGTGTGCAAGGGATCCTGTGCCAAGCAGTTTAATATCCCTCATAGTTATCAATCCACTGCAAGAAGCAAGGGATCTGACTGCTGGATGTTTATTGGGGCTCCAGCACATACTGGTGACACCCCTAAAGGAGATAACCCTACCTAGTAACCAAGTAGTTCTCTCACTCACTTCCAACCTGTCCCAATAAGGAAGTTACTTACCAACATTAAAGTCTTTGCTGGATTAAACATCCAGCTCAGAAAGGCAGACCAGAAAAGCCTCTTACTCAGACAGGCTCTCTCACTCTATGTATTTTAAGACTGTTTTGAAATTTTGTCCTTACACTACTTAGGCACTGTGTTCTGTCCAAAGTGGAAAAAAGCAGTTTATTAAGTGTTGCTCAAGGCAAAGTTGCTTAATCACTCAGTGGACAAAATGCTTTCTCACAAAGTCCAAGAAGAATGAAAAGCAATGTTTACCTGGGTTTATTACCTCTGCTACTCTGGCAGTTGGGAAAGACGTGGGGTTTATCTGCAGTCTCGACAGACAAGTTCACACTGAAAAGACTTTGCACAGGAAAAGTCCTGAACTCTGCTGGCTGCATTAAGTATTTCTAACAAACTACATCTCCCTGACACCAGTTTCTAGTTGGAGCATCTCACTTGCCTGATGACATTCCCATTTAGTAAAGTCTACTCAAAGCCACCAAAGTCCAAGCAGCAATCACAAACCCAAAGATGGCAAGCAGCTTGTGGATTCAGTGTGCACACCAAAGAAACTGTAAGTTTAAAGTAAGCATCAACCTTTTAATAGATTTAAGGTAAGGTCATCCTAAGAAGTCATTTTGGATCATAATCTTGAAGTGAGCCAAGCAGGGGTGACTGCTGCAGGGTCTGAAGGTGCAAATTAGAGATTACAGCCTACTCTGCTGCCAAAATACCTACAAGTTTTCAATTCTACTTGTATTTGACTGTAAGAATTTAACCAATTTCTCAGGCTTTCATTTCTGCAGCAACAGTTGAGAACACATACTCCAAAAAGGTGCAAAACTCATGCCCACAGTAGGCTTAAGGAAGGAAGGAAGGTTCATTCCTTTTCAGAACCAACCAATTGCCACAGTGCTATCACTACAAACACTCATTATTCGCTCACATTTTCCTAAAACATCTGGCTGAAAAGACACGTTTTCATCTATCCAGCCTATGGGCTTGGGAACACGAAGATGTGTCATCACACGAACTATGTCCCCTCCAGTCTTGTATTCAAGTTAAACAAAAGTGAAAAGTTAAAGCCCAATTTAATCCTGAAGAACAGTGTTCAAGAAGGGAAAACAATTGCTCAAGAGCACCTGCTGAGACTGCTGAATAAAACAGGATCTACCTGGGTCTCTCCACTCTATAACCCTTTCACACACAGAGATGTCAGCACTCCCTGCTTGGCAATAGCTTTATTGCACCTCTACCAGTGTCCGAGGAACTGAATTTTCCTGGAATGGCATATAAACAAACTGAGACTTTTAACGTGACTATACCAAACATACCAACAAGGCTTACCAATAAATCAACCACCAACTTCATGAGAATTTTTTAAAAAAACAAAACATTGAGGGCATGGATCTGCAGGCCCAGCACATCAATCACTTGCATCACTCTTTTCCTTCCCCCAAACCCCTTTGCTGATGCACTTTGGCTATTTCCTAACCAGACTGTAGACCTTCCGTCAGCACACTCTACCCTAGGCTAAGAAATCTGCACTCCTTCGAACCCTCCACACCCCCGAACATGGTCGGCTGTGCTGGCCATGAAGATGTTCCCAACACAGCACCCCCGCCCTCCCTCAGGCCTGCACCGATAACATTGCACTGCCCTCCCCGCCCGGCCCTGAGAGCGGGAGGGGCAGCGGGCTGGGTGTGAGGCAGGATCGGCTCTCGCCCCTCTCCCGGGGCAGGGCCGGAGGGTCCCGCCGGGATCTCGCCCGGAGTTGAGGTCGGACGGCCCGTCCTGCCCGTCCTCCGGCCCGCGGGGCAGGGAGCGCTCTCTCCCCTTCCTTCTCCCTCTCCTTCTCGCCCAAGCCGAGGCCCGCGGGCTCGGCCGGGGTCCCGCCCGCGCGGCCTCACACGGAGCGGAGGGAGGGCGGGGAAGTCAGTCCCCTTCTCTCTCCCGAGGGCCTGAAGCGGGGCTGGAGAGCTGCGGAGGGCACTCACTTGATCCTGGATCCCATGGTCTCCGGGGGGCCGCATAGACCCGGGGCGGAGCGAGACACGGGCGGGGGCCGCAGGGCCGCGCTCTGTCCGCCGCTCGCCCCTCACTCCATCCCGGCCCGCGCCGCGGCGCCCCGGCCGAGTCACGGCGCTGGGGCTGCCGGGAGCTGTAGTGCGGCGGGGCCGACCGTGTGTCCCTGCCTGGGGGAGCCGACAGGGAAAGGACCCGGCTCTGCTCGTGATGCCGAGCCGCAGGAAAACAGGCAGCGGGCAGAAACTGATGCACAGCAAGTTCCACCCGATAACGAGGGGGAATTTCTTCACTGTACGAGTGACCGAGCACTGGAACAGATTGCCCCGAGAGGTGTGGAGTCTCCCTCACGGGGGATATTCCAGAACCGTCAGGACACAATCCTGTACCATGTGCTTTCGTGGCTGTCTGGACAGGGAAGTTGGACCAGATGCCCCAAATGGTCCCTTCCTACCATGCTGTGTCTCTGTGGCTGCGACCGGGAGCGCCGGGGGTCGGCAATGGCAACGCCGAGTGGGCCCGCTCCCCTCAGGGATATTCAGGCGGGAACCCCGCGGCGGGACGGGCCCCAGTCCCCTCAGGGAGATTCAGGCAGGACCGGTCGCGCTCTCCTCAGGGAGATTTCAGGCAGGACGGGCTCTGCTCCCCTCACGGAGATTCAAGCGGGATGGGCCCCGCTCCCCCTCAGGGAGATTCAGGCAGGACTGGCCGCATTCCCCTCAGGGAGATTCAGGCAGGATCCCGGTCGCTCTCCCCTCAGGCCTCCTCAGCTACCCGCCGCTATTAGCAGCTGAAGAGCAGGCTGGAGTGACACCGAACAGCAAGGCCGGGCCGGGACTGAAGGGCCCAAAGCGCGTCACCAGCTCGATCCCAAGCCCTGGGTATCCTGGATATCCAGGCCAGATGAGGAGCAGGACTGCCCATCCTGGAAAACCCCGTGTAGAGGGGAGCTGTCCCCATGGGCACAGGCCAGAGTCCCAGACAGGAACAGGTACTCGATGTCCAGGCACTGCAGAAGCCAAAGGAAAGAGGCAAGAGAGAGGAGCTGGGAGAGGTGCCCTGGCAGAGCTTGGCAGAACATCGTGCACTGTGGACACAAAGACCAAAGCCCCTGAAAAGACAGTAAAACATGACTAGAGAGAATCACAAGGCCAAGCAAGGTCATAAAAAGGACTGGAGATTTCTCAGAAATTGAATGCAGTCTGCTGAAAACATGTTTTACATTGACTCCGAAATTGCAGATAGACAGCTTTTGAAGCATGTTGTGTTGGAGCTGACAAACAGGAACAAACAGGTACCCAACTATTTCATTAAATATTTACAGGAAGTTTTCAGGAAGGTTTGAGAATTTCTGGTGTCATGTAGCAATTTTTAACTTTCGAGTTGGGGATGATCTATAGTGAGGAATGAAAGAATTGAAAATTTGTCTTTAAAAGGCCTACAAAGTGCAAATCACTGTGGACACCAAGTGCTGAGATACCTAGTCAGCTAGAAAGGTGGGAGAGAGAGTATATCCCATCTGAGATGCTTTAATATCCCGTTTGCTCCCCAGAGAGCCTGGGTAGGAAAAATCATACCACCCTCATTCAAGTAATAAATTTAAAACTTGTTAAACACTATGCAAAGAGTCCTGGGAGATTTATTCACAGTTACAGTAAGTCAAAGACATGTTTGGGGAGATGAGGAGGAGTGTTTCTAGTACTAATTTGAGTACTTGAGATGAGGTGCTTCCACTGCAGGTTCCACCCACAGCCTCTGCCACAGGAGCCCTGTGTAAGCTCAGACCTCAGTATTCAGCCCTGGTTTTTGCTGTGCTGTGGATATCCCTGTCCCCAGCCCCAAGTCACTGTCTGATCTATAGTGCTGTTCTGTGTCTCCTTCAGTCATGTATCCGTGTAAAGTGGCTTTGTAACCAAAATTACTGTGTTCAGACAGGGATATTGTAACCCTTTAAACATGTCGGTGCCCTAAGGGTTGCACATATAACCCTCAAACAGTGGTGACTTTATAGAAATATTGTTAAAATCGGTTGCAAAAGCAAAAAAAAACCCTATGGTCCGTAATAAGTTAAAAATAAGGAAGCTGGTAAATACAATGCTGATGCAGTGTAAAATAACAGTGTGGAAAACCCCCAGCATTTTAGGAGTGGCTAACAGAATTTCTTACATTTCATCACTGTTAGCATTTCTTCACATGTTCCTTTTTTGGAACATGGATTGGCGTTAAATTTAAGAGGTAGAGCTACAGACTCACAGTTTTAGTTTTGGTCTGTTCTGTGTAGTGAGCTTTTTAAAGATTTAAAAGTAAACTTATTAATATGAACAGATGTAGTAAATATTTAATGGGGACATGTATGCAAGAGTAGTAGACTGGTTTATATTTCATAGTTTTTAGACTGGACATACTAAGGAATCAAAGGCTGGGTGATTCAATGAGCAATTTAAACCCTCTCCCAGAGAAAGTGAGTGGTTGGGAAGTATGCATTCAGCCCAATTTGGGGAAAACAGGATATAAAAGGTGAATTCCATGAACTGGATTGGATAACTGAGGTGGTGAATGAGCTGATAGTGACTGATAACTATCAAATGTCAGGAAAAACAGTGTTTGGCAACTTCATTTAAATATGTCTTGGTGAAATATCTGTTTTGTAGGTGACTGATCTGTAATGAGCATGTTTTCCTACCCCAGGGAAGAATTATAATGGCAATCTAATGTTGGTATCTGATCATCACCAGTTTCTCAACCAGGATCTTGTGCAGGTGTAAGCCTGAACTTTTGAGCAAGTGGTATTACACTCACATGGGTCATGTGATAAGCATGAGATAATACATTTGAAAAACAATATTATAGTGTGTTTCAAGAAGAGGATTACCTACCTCAAATTCACAGGTAATAAAGAGGAGTTTAATTAATAAAAAGCAAGTGGACATGTGTATGGAAAATTGTGAGGTTCTGTCCTTGCTAAAAAAGACACACTTAATGGGTTTGGCAACATGCAAATTCAGTCTGTGGAAGCTCTGGTTTAAAAGATGCCTAATAAAATAGGTGTGAGCTTGTAAATCTGGTAATGCTAAGTCAGAGGAAACCAGAAAGGTGAGGACAGGATGAGTGTCCAGAATTTCTTCTACGTAAAGGATAAAACAGATGCTAATATGAAATTTGTACTGTGTTTCTAACTGTATTTTGTATATATGAAGCAAGCAAAGTCATGTATATCCCAGAATTCAGGATACAGAACATGCTTGTCCTCCCCAAATGTTGATTATAAAATAGGAGAATTCATTCAAAATCTCAACTGAGCAGACATTGAATATTTAAATATTTGCTCAAATTGTGAAAGCTGTATATTTCTGTTGAAAAGAAAGTGGGAAAAAAAGCGTTAAACATGATGCAGATGTTCCTGTTCAAGTGCAGGAAATTTTTCTATCTGCCCAATAATAATTCATGTTCCAAGCTGTAGCACTTTTTTTTCCCCGTGCTTTACCTGGTGTGTTTATGTAAATAAGCTGCTCATTAGATACCCCAAATCCCATTTTCTACAATTGTCGCTGGCCCCCACGTCTGCAGCTGGCCCAATGGTTGATGTAATTGTGTCCCAGTGACAGGGCAGCAGGGACAGCAAAGCCCCCGAGGAGAGCCAGGGGTTCCAGCCATGCCTGCTGGCCTGGCCACCGAGCCCTGGGTGTGAGTGGCTCAGAATAGATGAGCTGATTAACTGTGAATCACCCTCCCAGAAGAGATGAAGCATTAATAGCAAACAAAAGGGAAGCAGAAGGGAAACTTCAGGCAGAAGAAAATAATCCAGGAATTAAAAGCTTGGTGAAAGCCTTAGGATGCTTCCAGATTGACCTGGGAGTCTAAGTTCAATACCATAGAAATAGAGGTCTGATATTCTGGATGGATTTGGTGAATGTGGCTGAGCCTGTGTTTTAATATGTAACACACCCACAGCAACAAATGTACATGAGAACACAGTTACTGTTTCTGCTCTGCCCTGACAATCCTGCTGAAGCACAATGTAACCTGAATTTACTGGGGAGATTCTCCCTGCTACATTTCAGCCAATGGGAATGGCAAGGGGAAAAATGCTGACTTTAGAGATCAATAGTAAAGCTTCATCTAAAAGGTTATGCCTTGAAAGAGAATATCCTGCTATCTGACTAATATTGATTATAATGTTCATGTACGTTTCTGCTAATTTCTCAGTGGATGAGTATTAGGAAAATCTCTACCCATGGTTAGAAACCAATGAAAAGCTTATTACAGATATTTTTTAGATGTGAAGCAGAAGTTATTTCATCAACCTTAATTTTGTAATTCTTGTTGTTATCAAACAATGAGCCTCATGAGTTATGGATCAGGTCATTGCAAACAGCCTCCAGAAGTGTTCACATATGTTACTTGAGAAAAAAGCCTGTTCTTAATGCTCCCAGGCTGGGATTCATCAGGCATTGTTAGGATAGCTGGTTACCCTCAGAGACATTCACTTATGCCCTGAAACAAGAGAGATGTTTAAATCAGCCTGTGTACCTATTTGTATGGATGGAAATAGTGACTAGTTTTCTGTTACAAGTTAAGAAATTATAATCTGTAATTGCACAGAGTAAAATGGATCTTTAGAAGATACAGAAGAAAACATTAAAAAAAAAAAAAAAAGAGGGAAATCCCTACCAAAATTCCATTATAAGAACATAAGCAGAGTTAAATCAAAAGCATTCTGTCTCCAAAACTGGACACTAGGAGATGTTTAAGGAAGAGTGTAAGAATGTGAAAATATGTAGAATTCTCTTGCAGCCCCCAGTAAATTAGTGTGTTTTCTCAGCCACAGATGCTGCTTTGGAACAATAGCTTTTGTGGGATCAGGCACTGGGCTCTGCTTGGATATCGAGCCGAGCCATTGATCACAACTCTGTGCTGACTGTCACCAATGGTCACCTTATTTCCCACATGCCTCAGCGTAGTTTCCAAGAGGTCTGCTCCATGATGTTGCCCAGCACAGAGGTGAGACTGATCATCCTGCCTTCCCATCAGTGGGAACATCACTGGATTTTCCTGAGATACAATGGATAGTGGCTCAGCAACATCCTCCACCAGTTCTCTCAGGACCTGTGGCTGTATCTCAGTTCCCATGAGCTTGTGCACCTTCAGGTTCTTTAGATGGTCCCAGACCTGATCTCCTCCCACTGCTGGTGGTTCTTTGCTCTCCCAGTCCCTCCCTTGCCTCTGCAGGGTGGCCAGTGTGGCCAGAACCTGTGTCTGTGAAGGTGAAGGCAAAACCATCACTAAGAATCTCAGCCTTCTCCATGTCCTGGGTAGCCACATCCCCCATCCCCTTCCAGAAAGGACCCACTTTTCCCCTGTTCTTCCTATGATCAATGTACCTACAGGTGCTTTTCTTGATGCCCCTGACATCCCTGGCCAGAGCTTATTCTATCAGGGTTTAGCTTTCCTAACCTGATAGCTGGCTGTTAAGACAATTTCTCTGTATTCCTCTCAGTCTACCTGTCCTTGCTTCTACCCTCTGTAGGCTTCCTCATAAAAGCTAAGCAAGCAGTAAAATACCTTCCCTTTCAAGTGTTTGAAGTACCATACACTGAATGACCTTTTCATTTTCCATTCACAAAGAAATAAGAAATAACTATTCTTATTTCTGATACCTGTGATTATACCAATAGCTATAACTCAGGCCCATGAAATCCTTTAATGTAATGAGCCATGCTGGAGAGTCATTCCCCTAAAGAAAAGAGCTCAAGATGATTGACCTGAAATGGCCTCCTCATTTTTAATAAAAGGAGATCTAAATATGGCAAACATTTCCCTGTGCTACTGTCTCTCAACAGACATCTTCCTCATCAGAATCTCTTATGATTAACAAGAAATGGTTATTTAATTTTAGGGGGAAACTAGCAAAATGTTTATGAGAACTGTCTGGGTTTTGTCTCTAACTGTGCAGTGATTTTTCTGTCAGACAAAAGGGGGTTTTCCCTTTACTGATTCCATTGTTTGCGTAAGAGAGAAGTAGCCAATTTGGCATCAAGAAGTCAGTGCTTAGAAAAGTATTGTAGTGAAAGAGTGGGCACCTTTTGTTGGTTGTTTCAAGTTTGGTGTGTGCAGAGACCATTTTTACACTGTCTCTTGCCAGCATCTTCCCCATAATAATCACTTTTGTTCTCACCTGCTGGATCTGTTTGCCTGTATCATCTAACACAGCCCTTCTCTAAGTTCAGAAACTTTTCCTGTTATAAACGTGTTAGGCTTTTACCTTTGCCTCAGAGCACTCTCCAGCCAAAAACAGCAGTTTTGCACCCGAAATATATCCAGCTCACCATGAACATACCTCTGTGTGTTACCAAGACACCAGGAGGTGAACTAAGGAAAAACATAGGAGAGGTAAAGAAACACTCAAATATTTTGGAAAGCAGGAAATGCCCATCTTTCCAAGGGACAAAGTTCTGCAGCATTGAACCCAAATTTTCTTTTAATGCAGTTGTAACTAGATGGAATAGGCTTTGCAGTGTTTATCCTCCTCTTCCTGCAGTCTGCCAGAGTTAGCAGAGCTCCTGTGTTTTTTGCTACCTAATACTGTCTCACACATATTTCATTCTGCAAATTTTCACCCAAGCAGCTTTAAATTAACACTAGGTAGGTAATAACAGTAGGTTGCCTACTCAGTGGTTTGCTTTTCTCTGGGGCTCATAGGCCCCTCCTTGCACGTTGCAAAAATCGTCTGTCTCTGCCTCCCCAGCACAAACACTGCCTGCCTGGTTCTTGCTCTGAAGCTGTTGAAGACACTATTTCATCTGCCAATAATAAAGAAGCAACTGACCTAAGTTACTCTTCTCTGTTCACCTTGCTGTGATGGCAGAGTGCTGACTACCGTTATTGCTCTATAAAGTGGAGTCAGATTTATGAGGCAAAATCTATGATGGTGTGATTCCAGCTAGACAAAAAAAAGCCCAGTATGAAAATAGTTATTCATATCTGTGATAGCCTTTGTCACAGAAAAGATAACCCTCCTGAGCTGAAAGGAATAAGATCACTGATGTAAATCAGACTGCTACATTCAAGTCCCTCTAAGTTACTAATGAGCCTGGAAGAACAAGGATTCTTAGGAGAAATCCAGAACAGCAAGACGTAAGTTGTTGGAGCAGAGGGAAGTACTTACTTCAGATGATACTAAACTCTTGTACAGTAGTGCCTGCCTTAAGCTGGTAGGAGCATGAAAGGGAGGGAAGGAAAAAGAAAGAGATAAAAGAAGTGAGAAGGGAAGGTGTGAACAAATGAATGAATTTGGGAAAAGAACCAGGAATTTATAAAATGCAGTGTTTCTAAGTAGGTTTTGTTTGTTATTTGAAACGATGATATATTTTGTTGCACACGTTCTAGAAATAAGAATAATAAAATCTTGGTGTGAAGCACTGGTGTAGGCAGTGTTATTTTCTTTGTGTTTTCCCCATTTCACAGAGTTGATGGGATCCTAATTTCAGAGTTTCTAGTAGCAATTAAAAGAACTTTTTTATATAAAATGAAAGCATATTTTGAGCTAGGCTTCAAACGTAATCACTACAATCACCATAAATCAAAAGACCACAAACAGTGTCAGCTTCACTGCCCTTCTAAGGAGGAATCACTTATCCTTTCTGCCACAGGATGGGGGGAACATGATAACTATTGATGGCTCACTACTTATTAAGTTGTCATCAGACAACATGTTGTCATAAGCTATTATTTTTAAATTGTTATTAAGAAAACATCAAATGGCACTTCTGTAATGTAAGCTGTTTGCTTAAACAATGTGTTGATATCAAGATTGAGCTATATAATGTTAAAATCAAGATTCAGTTCACGTTGCTGTGTAGAAAATTGATCAAATATTCAAATTTCTACAATCTTCAAAGCATACAGTGATTGAATAGTAGGGGTCTGAGTCTTATATAATTTATACTCATTTTATATGAGTGTAATTCCATGTGATTGCTGAAGCACGACATTCCAGCTTACCTTTCTGGCAACAGCTAGTGCTGGGCAGGCAGTAGCTGTTCTGAACTTAAATATATAAAATGGAGTTGATGGCCTACAAATTTCTTTTACTGATTTTCCTGATTTGATGTTCAGAAGACATCAGTAATGTTACCCCTGATTGATACTAGGGTAAGTTCCAGATCTGTCCATTCTTGTTTGTACTCCCCTTTTGTCCAAGGAGTTCAAATAAGATGTGTCTGATGTCCTGTACCTGGTAGGGGAAGAAGCCTGGTCATATTAAGAATTCAGGGATTCTTGACTAACTTTGGGATTGTCTTTATATTGACGTAGTTGGTGGCAATAGTTTACTTAATTTTTTAAAACATGTAGCATTATTCTTCAGTGTCACAATACATGAGAGTTTTCTTCTGAACCTGAAGGCATTGTTTAAGAAAAAAATGAGTGGTGCTTTATTTCTAGATGTTACTTTAATTAGTTCTTTGATTCTAATGATCCCATTACATTTTGGGGGGTAAAAACCAAACACAACCTAAAGTGCACATACCTAAACACTGGCGCTTACTTTATACTTCAGAAAAAGTCAATTTTATTTGTGTAATTACTGCAACTATACATGATCAAGATATAATGAGGTGATACCCTGAGCTAGCAAATACCAACCTCCTCTGAATTCAATAGAGAAACTTTAAATAGGCAGTGCTGCAAGCCAGCCAATATGCTCCCTTTCTCTAAAATGGGGATAACATCCTGCTGGAAATGCTCTTTTGAGTCTAGTTCTGACACTTTTGTGGTATAATTTAAAATTATAAGGTGGGGATACCAGTATGCTCCTGTCCTGCTGCCTCTAAGTGGAGCCGTCGTTAAATGTGGTTTGATTTGTCCTGCTCTTACAGTTAATGAAGACTGGGTGGTATTTCAGCAGGGTTAATGCTCTTGGTCCTTGTTATTAATTCCCCTGTAAGTACTCACCTTTTTCTAGACTTTCCAGTTAGTCCTGTAGGATGTTAAAAAATATTTTGATACATATGTTAGTTGTTTTAATCGTAGAGCTATAAAGAACTAAGTCAAGAAAACCTCTCAAGTAATACACAGGAGTTAGTTTATAAAGTAAGTAAAGCTGAACCACTAAGTAATAGTGACCACAATATAATTAACTTCAACATCCTCAGGGGAGAGATTGTACAAAAAATGAGGAAGCTAGTTAAAAAGACCCTAAAGTCAGAAGTGAGGAAATTAAAATCCTTCGACTCAGCATGGAGGCTACTTGAGCAACCATAACAGAGTAGCAGAAGGCAAGCATAATCCCAAACAAACACGGACTCTGACAAGCAAAAACAAGCCATAGGGCTGCAGGAAGGTTCACCAAGACTGTATAGTCAAACGTATTTTTCTGAAGGTAGAATTATAACTTGTGGAGTCAAAAGGGATAAAACACAGTGGCTAAGATACCCAGTGGAGATTAGAAGGATGACAGAGGATTTGAGGAGCAGATAGCCTGACATGAAAATAAGATTTTTCCAAGTATTAAGAAGCAACAAGCCTGCAAGACATTTTATAAGTCCAGTGGGCTATTTGGTAGAAAAGTAAGAAAACTAATGAGAATACAGTGACACTGAAATGAAGGTAAATGGCTTGTTTGCATTAGCATTTCCACACAGAATTTAGGGTAAAATAGACATACCAAATTTTCTTCTGTTATGTAATATAGAAGAGGTTTTGCCAAACACAGGAATTAAAAGATGTGCTGGAACAAATTCATAAATTAAATAAAACCAGGCTCCTAAGGCTGGAAAGTAAATAAATAAATTCTAAGGGGATTTCAAACAGAAATTTCTGAACTACTGACAAGAACAGACAATCTGATTAAAATCAGTACACATAGTAAAGTAGAAAGCATTTATCCCCTAAAATGTGTGAAGGGTAGTTCTGGAAATGTCAACACAGAGATCCATATACATAAGAAATATAAACTAGTTAAAACAAAATTGCCCATCCCTTAAGTTAGAATGATGTGATCAGAATTCAGAGGCCTGCTCTGAAAGGACATGCTTCTCCAGCCCTCCAGTATAATGACCTCCAAAAAATTTACAAAGCTGCTTCAGTGTTTTAAAATGTACTCATTTCCAACTAAAAATAGTCTCACGGGAAGCAAGTAGTAGAATAAGAAGTAAATGTAAGGTATGCCTTGTGCCAGAGGTGTAGGGGTGGTCTGGCCTGACCTGGGGTGTGCAGTAGTAAAGAGCCAGGGCAGTCTGGGCTCACTGGCCAGCCTGTTATTAGGAGAAGCAGACAGCCCTCATGGCCTGGGATCTTACCCCAAAATGGGGGCATTAATCCCTCTCTACAAGTGCCTTTCTCTCTATAGGCTTGGGAGCTCGGTGTAGTTGTAGGGTATTAACCACTGCTAACTCCTACACATGGGAGGGGAAATGAGCCATGTCCCAACTACCTGGAGCTGAGGAGGGTTTTCCCTGGGAGACCTTCTGAGGGTTGTGGTAGGACTGATCATCTCTGGGAACAGCCCGCTGGGTTAGGTGGGCTACTGATTGAGTGGGGCATTTTGTGTTCTCCTGGGTTACTGTAGAAGACACTGTTTTTCACAATTAAGAAGATTACGATTTGAACATTATCTAATGTTGTCTTTCTAAACTAAAAGTGTTCCAGAATCAGCAAAGTAACTGGCAAAATGTTGTGGTTTGTAAAGTGAACCTTTAGGAGACTGATGTTTTTGCATGAACGTGACTATCCATTAGATAACCAAAAACTGTTGGGAAGAAACCTAAGGATGTTATAGAGTGACCAGCAAAGAAACAGAAAATGCAAAAATCAGTAGTAAGTCTGATAGTTTATTGAAATAAAGCATACCAAATTCTGAAAAACATTTGGGGAAAGGGAACCTGCAGTGTCTTTTGGGAGAGTACATGTTGCTCAAGTTTGCATAATTAATTTTCCATAACTGAGAGGTTCTGACATTCAAATTAATTCTATTTCTTTGTCAGATTATAATGTTACATTGTTATGCTCAAAATTACATTCTGATATAGTTGAATATGCTTCTATTTCTAGAGAATCTCTTCTATTTCCCATCCTTTGCTACCTTGTGTCAGAGTTGATGTGGCAGTTGTGCTGCTCTCTGAAGTCACTTGCTGCCCATCAAACTGGGGTGCTGCACACAGGCACAAACACAAGGTGGTGAGTCCGACTGTGGAAGGGGGGTTAGACATGTAGAATGAGAATTGTGTTCCATGCACACAAACCTTCTCTCTAGGAGGTGAATACCTAAAGCAGGCTGGTCTGTGTACACCACAGACTTCTCTGTTAAAGCTGAGAAATACTATTCCAATTTTGTCTGCCTTTACATTTCATCGTTCAGAATTTTTGACTGAATTCTAGATTTTGACATCTTGTCTTTCTTGATTTCCCTGACCTTGTCTTTTCATGGTTCTTCAGTTTCCTCTGTAATAATTTCTACACTTATCCTTCATCCTGACATCACATCTCCAACTCTCTGAAGATATTTAGTGGAATTAGATTTTTTGCTGCCTTCTCCCCCTTCCAATCCAGTCTTATTTTGGTGTAATCTCACATTCAAACAGATTCAGCTATCATCCCTATGTTCCCAATTGTCAGATCCGCTTATTTATTCTGAACCTGTCTTCTCCTGTTTGAAGTGAAATCTCACTTTGTCTTCTTGAAATGTCTTCATAGATACCCCACCATCATCTGCTGCTCAGAATGGGACTAAACAGAATTCCTTCCTTCTTTCCTGCTCCGCAGTCTTCCCCCACTCATTCCTTAATCACTCTATACATACTGCATGTCATTCAGCTTCTCACCATGTATGGTCAACGCTTCTGATTTGAAAATGTATTTAACTTGAAGAATGTCCAAAACACTTTACAGTATAGTAACCAGAAAAAAAAAAAAAAGGCCACAAGGGGTAGTTGAAATATGGAGCAAGCAGAAGGTAATACGTTGAGGAGCCTGACTATGGCAGTATTCTCACTAGAGCCGAGGCAGAGCCCCGGTAAAGGAAAGGCGACCTCGTGCACTGCCCCCCGGGGCGCTGTGCCTGTGACCCGGAGGAGCCGCAGCCGGGCAGGAGAGGGAGTTCACTTGCCAGGGCCCATTCAGTCGTGAGCTCCTCTGCAGAGCCTCCCAACATGGGGTCCAATTAGTGCCACTTGTATTGGGGAATATTTTTTAGAGACCCGCTGAAAGCAACTGGAATAAGATTCTCAGATTAACTTTACACAGCCCACAGCTCCAGAGCCCTTGATCATTTTCATTCGAGGCAGATTTTGACTGCAGTCTGTAGGAGATTTTGGCTAATGAAGGATCAGGTCCATCATTTTGGTAATTTTTTATCATTACCTGGTTCCTGTCCTGATAGCCACTTCTCAGTCTATATTTTTATTACCCTTCCTAGAAATTAGGAATAGTAATGTTTACTACTTCTGTTAAGTGCTTATAGTTATATCAATAAAAACCAGGTAATATTTAATTTCTAGAATTACCCACCTGCCACTGAACTAACAAAGCCCATATAAATCATTCCAAATGAGCACCTTGAGAGACGTCAAGTCCCAAGTTAAGCATTATAAATGCTGGAAAAAATGCAGAATGGAAACTAAAAGCTCCATCAGCTAGACTTTTTATTAAAAAAAGGAAGAGTAATTATTCACTGATATCAAATCACACTAGTATGAGAAAAACAGAGGGGAAAAATTGCTTAGTAGTCATCCAACCCTGAATTTGGGGTGTTGTCCCATGATTATTGTCTTTTGGTACGACTCAAGTATGAAAGGTAGAAAGAGAAAGAAAGAGAAAGAGAGACAGAGAAAGATATAGAGAGAGAGAGAAAGAAAGAAAATTGAGCTGAAATTAGCCTCCTGCTCAGAGGGCACTGGGTTATCTTGTCCATTTCTTATCCAGAGATAGTAAAAAATAAGCTTAAAAGTGTGTATAATTCTCAAATATACTTGAGCTAGAGCATATTAACTGTTAAACTATCAATTATTTGTACCACTGTTTAAAATACAGGAGAAAGCATTAGCATTGTAAAACGTTAATTGGTTATGTTGATTCCAGGAGCCAGGCAGACATCCTTTGTGCTGATCAACACTTAAAGCTGAATTATATTGCTTAAGTAAATTATTAGGACAAAGCTCAGTAGGATTTGTAAATAAGTAAAATGATTGATAAAATACAAGGAGGGCAAACAGAAAAACACAAAACAGAAGATACTGTTTAGGAGCTGATAACTGTTCAAGCAAATAATGACTTTGTTCAGTGTGACTAAATGCAAGGACCACTGTCTCTATTTTATATCTGCACTCAGTTGCTGGCTCAGATCAGACAAAGGCAAATCACGCAAAACTATTTTAAGAGAAATTGCTCCTTGTCATGTAAATTCCTGCTAACCAGTGATAACTCACAAATACTCCATTGGGGAAACTGAAATCATTAAGTAAACAATTTAAAAGCTGAGGTAGAAAGTGCTGATTGCTCTAGCTCAGCTCACCAGGCTGCTCAGATACAGGACTCCTTGCCAGTGTAAGAACATATTTGGAAATAGCTGGAGTGCCCATTTTGTGCCTTGTAATGAGGTAGGGAGGCCAGAAGTGGTAACTGGTGGAAAGACAATGAGGACATGAACAGCTTCTGTTGCTAATCCAGCCATTGTCCCTACTCCGTGGGGATAGCAGAGGACTATAATCAGTATCTCGTACTGCTACAGAACATACTATTTAACATATATTGTTTAACACAATGTCAACTTCACTGATCTGCTGTGAAACTAATATTTGGAATAAGTTTTAAAGCCAAGTGCTTCCTACCTCTGAGTTTCTGGGTTTCATTTCCCTTTCCCCCCTTTTTCTAATCTCTGCCCTGCTGGTGGCTGAATAAAACAAAGAATGTTTCCCTGTTGCTGGCGCGGTGCTTGCAGGAGTTGCTGGGTACCTGTGGCATTTGCATGCTGGCCCGCCGGCAGGGCCGTGTGTGGCACCCTGTCCCTGCCCGGGATGCGATGTCCCCGTGGCCCGCGGTCCCCTCGGAGCGGCTGCGGGGCCGGGGGTGCCGGCTGCCTGCGGACCCGGGCGGACCAGGCTGGATTTAATGAGCGCGTCTTCACTGACAGATTCATTATTTGTGTTCGGTCGCTTCAAGTCAAAACTGATTAGTTACACTTACTGCAGCAAAGATTTAATGATTTTATTGTTTATCTTCAATTTATTTTGATTAACATCTCCGTTCTTTTCATTGCAAGTGCAATTAGGTGTAATATAACAGCGACTACTTTAATTTTGCTGAAATTAAGATGAATAAGTGACGGATTATGGCACTTTGTTTAACAAATAAATCATAGTTAAGAGGACTGTATTAGTAATAAATGAAAAAAAACAGGCAATCTAATTAAAATGCATGGAGCTGATTGTTCAAGTTTCCAGAAATGTAATGAATTTTCATTTTAGAAATCAACTAGATTTCAGTGTAGTACTTATGTATTGACAGTAAGATGACAGAAAGGCGCATTATTTTGTAAATCATCTTAATTTCTTTTATCATATTGGTAGAAGGAAGTACAAGCAATGAAATGAAGATGCACTTTTTAGTTTTTTTGGGATCTAGGATTATTTTGTCGAAAACACTGCAATTAAGGTATGGTAAAAAAAGAGACTGAGGGACTGAAATGAGGGGAAAACTCATTAGTTCAATTCTCACATGTTCAGACTTCAGCATTTTCTGCAACAGATGAATATTCTCCAGGTCCCAGCCACAATTTTCTTTTAAGTTCATAAGATTCAATTCACTGCCACACAGCAACAGCCTCAAGACACGTAAGATGGGAGAAAGAACTAACACGAAGAAAACTGAACTCAACAAACAGTGAGCAAATCAAGATTGCTCTATCCAAGCATCTCCAAATCATGGGGCAAGTAGCAGGGCAGCAATCCCAGAGCCAGCTTACTGTGGGGGTCGTATGGGCTTAACTTCTGATTGAGGAAAACCAAGAGGAAAACGAACCCTTCAGAATCAGAAACTTTATCCCTCTGATGTTTAAAAGACCTTGTATTTGACAGGACAGCTTTGAAGATAAAGACCGAAGCACTCTCCAGCTGCAGGCTGTTCAGCACCCCACACTGCTGCCTGCAATGCACTTCACTTCAGTTTCGCTCAGTTCACTCGTGGTAGAAAGGAGACGGGGGAGACATTTTTGAGTATATTGTGCTGTATTTTTGATGCCACTGTGTCTGGCCCAGGCTCTCTTTACAGAGACTGGAAGAGCTGGGCTCCGTTCTGCACATTTCCATCAGCCCTCTTTCCCACCCCACCCCACACTGGCCACTTGCTCTCGGACAGCCAACATGTAAACTTGTGAGGTAACACATGCACTGCCATCCCTGGCTGCTGGCACTGGAGATGAGTGAGGATGAGAAGGGACTGCTCCCTTTTCCTTAAGGTGCAATATTCTTTTTTTGGGGGGGTGTAAGAGGTTTTTATTCCAGGGATGAAGGTTAAAGAAGACTGAGATAGAGCAAGATATACTCTGTTAAGAACTTGGTTTGATTTTTTCCCCCTATGTATTGGAATTGGGGGGGGTGTGGCAAGGAGAGAAGAGAGGAAGAAACAGAGAATGCAATTCCTATGATCACAAAATCTGCAAAAGAGTACTTTGTTCTTCCTAAACTTTCAAGCCCTCTTCTTCTATCACTGTTTCTCTCGGAACTGCTTTAAAACACTTTTTCAGATATTCAGAAGGAAGTCAGCATTGAAAGAAGTACGTATTAGGATTTAGTAGATATTTTTAAGGGTTTTTTTCCTACCTCATTTAGAGCTTTATTAGTGTATACTCCTTGAAATACAAGAATTTCAGTGGCAATGCAAATTAGTTTCAGGTAAGGAACTTCCTCATAGCTTTAAAAGGGACCTAATATTGTATTTTAACAAATGTCTGCAAAAAAAAAGAAAATTGAAAAATAATTCTTGTCCTATGGGTGTAGCAGGAAAAATCACTGAAGCCATTTTTTTATCAGTGTAAAATAAATAAAGGGAAGGAGGTGAAGTGAGCATCTTGTAAGGCCTCCTCTCTTTGTCCCTGATTATACTGATCAGATCAACTCATTACATTAAAATAGGTAGCTCTTCCTAAGAGTACAGAATGAAATAAATAGATAAATCTGGGTTCCTTTAGCAAGGCAGTATACCAACTTATTTGCAAATGTTTCTGGTTGTCTCAATCCCTCTTCTAATATTAGTTTTCAATATTTAATAAATAAATAGATGGTAGGTAAAGACAGAGCAAGAGGGGGAGATAGAGAAGAAATGATGCTAATGACCAAATCAACCTGTAAAAAGCAGCCCTGCTCTGACTGGAGCCCCCGTCATCAGCTGAGTGTCATGTAGGAGAGCCCGAGGAGCTGGGGGAGGCTGCGAGGGCTTGGTGAGCTGGAGACTGGCAGCACCATTGGTTTGAAAGGGCCGTGATTGATTTGTCACCAGAGGCCCATTTGACTGGGCGAAAAGCCCTTCTGATCTCAATCTCTCTCTGCCTCCTTACCTCTGCTGTCCTCTCTCCCTGCTCCGTGCTGGGAGGCTGGCACAGCAGCTGGGCAAGGGGGCTGCAGTTGGGGCTGACACACAGCAAAAGGGTTGAAGGTCACGGCTGCTGAAACTCTGTAAGGACTGACAGGGGACATCCAGCTCATCCTACTCCTCACTCTCTGTCTTGCCTTTACAACTCCAGAGGTTTGCAAAGCCCCCAGTACACATCCACACAAATACACCAGCACTCCATTCCCCAAGCAGAGACACAACCAAAGGCTCTCTCTGCCTCTCTCCTTCCCTCTGCCTCTGTCTCTCTCGCACACACTCACACACACACTCACGCACACACACGCGCTCTGTCTCCCCACCCCTTCCACCTTCCTGTTATCTGTGGCTGGCAGAAACCTCTAGATCTACAAATATTAATTACAAAGGACAACGAAAGGTAAGAAGGCGTCAATTATCCAAAGGTGTCGTGATGTTATTTCAAGTCAATTGCAAATGTGTGAGGGGGAAGATTTCGCCCCAGTGATTCCTGTCTGCTTGGCTGATGGGGACCGGAGCTGATTCCCTCCCAGAACTGCTGCAGCTATGCCTTAAACCACACACTTTCCAGCAGGAGCCATCAGCATGGGCCTTTCTGAATTCTCTTTTTATTTCATTCATTAAGGGCATTAGGCAAGTTGGAATTTGTATGAAAAGGATCCTATGGGAATACTGTCTCCAGGGTAGGTATTTTCATGACTTTCCACATCCTGGGGCTCTCTCTGTATCTCTTCTCTTTCTCTTTCTCTTCTGTTAGATGGAGCTTTAAAGGAGGCTGCCCTCATCTTCCACCTAATCTGGGGAAAGGAGCTATTTTGAGCTGCATATATTGAGTGACAAAATATTCTATTTATTTTATGAAGTGGAAGCTACTAAGAAATTGTGAGACCTTTCCTGCTTAATTTTGTTAATGGGCTTTGTTATTATCTTTATTATTCTGATTCCTGTTTTCAGGTTTTTCTCACACAGGAGTTTCTAATGACAATTGCCTTCATTATCCAAAATGAAAGAGATAGCAGACTGGACACAGCAAAATAATATTAATCAAACAAAGGCAGAGTTTAAATTAAAAGGTCTGTTGTGTTCTCATAAAAGCAGGACAATCTCAATACTCTAGCTCATTTCACTTGGCAAAAGAACGTGGCATCAGTTTTTTAACTTTAAAATAGTTTAATGAACACGAATGGAGAAATAATTTTTCTGTGTATTTAGCAGTCTATAAAGAAGAGAGAATGCTTTAACTTTGATCGCCACAATTAGTTCCCTGGGTATCTAGAGGGGAACAGGGCAGCCCTGGGAGCCTCAGTTCTTTAGATACAAAAGCATTTAGATCGCTTTAGAGCAGTTAATCCTGAGACTGGCTAGGGTCCCTTTTGTTTTCTAACTCCATTGTGGGTTTTGTTCAGTTTTTTCTATTCGCATGATTGACTGCCCAATGGATGCTAATTATCCAAATGTCGCTTCTGTCCTTTGAGTGACTTTCTATGTATTATGGGCAACTGTCATGCATTCTGTCATTCTATATCATATTACATGTATTATCATATGAAAATGGTACTCTGCATAAAGAAAGGTGTCTGAACCAGCAGATGCTGCAGATATTTAGAGGACTTGCCTAATTTGAATGGATTTTCTATAGAAAAATTGGTCAGAAAGCATATAGGGGAGAGTCAGAAATTGAAAGTTTATCAGGTAATTATTTTTGTCCTTTTGCTGTTTACATGATAATGTACAAGGCATTAACTGTCTCTGCTTCTGAAATCTGCAGCCACCTTCCTCCTCCCAAACCAGGCAACCCGTCTGTATTTTTTAGAGTATGACAGCTTAAGCTAATTAAACTGATATCTGTCTAAAATAATAAGCCCAGAAAGTTAGAATAAACATTATGATTATAAGCAGAAAAGGCAGCTATACAAATGTAGCATCAGTGTTATATTTTAATGATAAACTAGAATTCCTGTATGCAAAACATTGGATGTGCAAATATGAACATTAATAAAGTTCTGCAAGGAAATTTTTCACTGTAAATTTTTTTGCTTAGATCTTTATCTCTTTCCATGATATTAATAAGGCTGAGGGCTAACACAGCTGCAAACATGAATATTTTTTATTTTATACATATGTGAACATATATTTAAAAGGATATCAAGGGAAAGATTTTTACTGCAATTTTTCCGCTAAAATAAACTTAAGACACCTCAGTGTAATGTGCATGCCAACACTTAACAGGAATGCAAGATTTATAACGATAGGGCTTTTTAGATTTGCACTCTGGGGTCCATTGAATCCATAGGCACATCCAGAGTTCCCTATTCTAAAATGTTAGGATAGTGTTTTATATTTGCCATTCATATGAAATACTGTGGATATATAACACTGAAATTCATGATCTTGAGTTTCATCAAATATATGTGCAATAAGTTTCCATTAATGGTAAAGCTAAATCATGGGAAATATGTGCTTTAGGAAATAACACAAAGATGCCATAGAAAGCCTTGCTCTGCTGTATCAAGGTGCTTTGAAATTTTACATGATCAAATATACATGATCAAGCTGTGCTTGTTAGGGTGCGAGGGGCTCCAAATGGTCAATGGCTATTGATCAGGCTGTTAAGTATTTGTTCACGATTCTTTATATCCCAAAAGGTTCAGGGAAATGAACAGTGAAAAATTGCATCAGAGTCCACCTTTGTTTGAGATTGATGTATCAAAACAGAGTATTCATTTGCCAAATCTATTGGAAAAAATGTGTAGTAAATTATGACATAAAGACTCCAAGCACAGAGCATTTCCCTTTTTTTAATTATCTTTGTAAAATTTTAAGTGCTAATTAAAAATGTAAAAACAGAGTCTTTGTAGAACGTGAATAGTGAATTATTGATAAGAGCAGATTTACACAGCAGAAACAGAGATACAATCTTAGCTTATCAGTTCACCTTTACATTTTACTTTACCTTTTGCTCATGCCAAAAATTTTTTAACTGAAGTTGCAATAACAGTGATGAGGGAGAATCCATAAGGTGAAAATGGAAATTTCTTAGAAAATAGCAAATCTTACTGGGATCAGTAAGTTACTATCTTTTACTATCTTTTAGTAATTGAATACATATTACTCCTCATGAAGGGTTCAAATTAAATGTGGTGGGTTTTTAAATTATAATGTCATTTGGCAAGCATCTCAAAATATTTGAATAATAATTCTGCCTTCTTTCTTGAGATTTCTACAGTATGCATTTCTACAAGTTCATAATATATTGTTTATTTTTGAAATTATCTATGAAGTTGGTTCCCTAATACAAAGTATTACACATGTTGAAAGAGAATGCTAATGTATAATTCCTGCAAAATCATACAAGGCATACTTTATTTGATTTCCTAATACTATATATTACATAAATTCATAAGATCTTTCCTGAACACAGAAAGCTCTGAAGAGAAACTTACTACACACTAAAGAAAACTACTGAACACAAAGAATTATTTCTGCAGATATTTGCCTCTAAGAAAATTATAACATATGTCTGTGTCTGAATCTGCAAATAGATAGATGGTTACACACACATATGTTCATCCTCACACACACAGCCTCATACTGTGATATATCTTATACATATTTATACAAACAAATTTACATACTACATCTTTGGAAATCTTAAACCCAGCAATACATATTTTGTGCCTCATCTTCAGGTGGTAATTCCCTTAAAATTACTTAATATTTTCCAAATGAGAATTACGTTGAAAAGAATCAGCCATGCTTATATAAAAAGTTTGCAAAGTATAAAATGGGCAAAATGTCCCGGATTGGTGGGAAATGCCCTCTCACCTTCTCGTGTCTGACCTGCCACTTAATTAATCTGCTCTTGTCTGGGAGCGGGCAGTGTGAGCGAGAGGCAGCACAGCAGCACAGCCTCCAGCACTTGCAAAGTTCTCATTCAGCTTTTAAAGAAAATCATCTTACTCGAGTACATTTATAAGATTTCGTTGCCACTGTTTCAGTTTGCATCGTATCTGGCTTCTTGCTGCTGCCAGTATTTGCACACGGGGTGCCCCGTGTGTCCGTGCCCGTGTCAGCTCCGTGTGTCCCCGCTCCCCGGCTGCACCGCCAAGTTTCTGTGTCCATACCTGCTCCTGGGCTGGGAAATGCTGCCGCGGAGTCAGGCGGTGGCATTCAGGTAGTCCAGAGAAGGGTTTGGAGTGACAAAATATTGACTGGATTTGGTATTCACTTATGAAGGATGACGTTAGTGCCACAAAAATCCCTGTGATGTACAGGGAATAGTTAATTAATTAAAGGACCTGCTAATTGCTACTTGAGGTACTGTGCAGAGCTGATGAAGAGTGCTTGGTGTAAGGTTAGGTTCTCAGTTTTGAGTGAACATTTTCATTTAAAAGATTTCATTAAAGTACATCCTAATTTTTTTAATGTTTTTTCAGGTTACTGTATCTAGTTCAGACTCAAGTGTTCAATTGAGCTTCAATTAATTATAATATATAGTCAGGGTTCTTTAGCTGGGATAGATTGATGGAGAAGCTTTGTTTCATTTGGTGCAGGTGGCACTGTTTAATAAGCACAGGAGAGAGTGAATAATGTAGTGTTTGCAAAGAGAAATAAATGCAAAATAGAGAGGTGCAATTAGATCAGCTCAGAGAAATAAAGGATAAATATTAAATGGTCAGGTATCTCGCAAATATCAAATAAAATAGTAATAAGTATCTAGTTGAAAACTGCCATTTTAATTTATGACTATCTAAAAGCACTGCTTTAAAATAAATCCAGTGAGCAAGTCTTCTGCCTTCATTAGGCAGGCACATTTCAATATCTGGAAAATACCAGACTGCTAATTTTTATATTCTACACATTATTTTTCTGATACTGAAATATAACTAGATTCTAAATTTAAAATACAAACACAATGACTTCAAAAATTAATTTCTTAATTGTATTATGAAACGCCTTAACCTTTGGCATTCTTTTTTTTTAATTGGAGCTACGTTATATTGGGGAAAAATTTGCCCCATGGAAAATTAATCTGGGAAAACTTATAAATCATTATCAGTAATGTACTAGCCAATGAGGGGCTTCTTTGCATGCACTGAAGGTGAAATAAAGTTGCAGAAGATTATTGAAAGGAACAACACAATTGTAGATTAAAAAAGTAAAAAAGCCCATGGAAATTAAAATCTTCTAATGGCACACAAAACCCCAAGCCATGTATACACTCCTGAAAATAACAAATTAGAAGAAAGAGAAGAAATATTATTTGACTTTAAAGAAGAAAAGGGATCTGGGTGTATGGTAGCTAAGAGGATAGTCCTGTAAGCTACTTAACAAAAGAATGTAAATGTATTATGCATTTCAGCAACACTTCTGCATCTAAGAATTTCAGCTGTAGACAGATTTTCCACAGACGATTCCCCCCTACTGCTAACCTTTTAAATATACCTATAAAATACAAAATGCTCCCAATCACCTCCAATAAAGGAAGCTTCCTCACATTAAATGCATTGGATATTTGTGTTAGAAATCTGAAGTGCTTTCTGATGTGGTTAAAATCACAAAGAAATGTGGTTGTAGGACAGAAAGGAATGTATTGAGCACATCACTCTGAATATTTGCAGATGGATACGGAGCTGGGCAAGTTTGCTTATAAAGTATGGAATTAATCATATTCTTAGGCTCTGAATATTCAAAGGAGGCATTACTATTGGAGTCTTTTCTCTGCAAACCTTGTTTTTGTAATGTAGCCGTGTTTACCAAATCCCTGATACACCCAATCGGGGCAGGCTCCCAAACCTCGCGGATTGGTGGATGCTGAACTTGTAAAATGTTTATGAGGGAGTGTTTGCCTGGTCCTGCAGCCCGGGGTGCCCTGCTGCCAGCATGGAGCTGCCGGGGCTGCTGCACACACAGGGGCTGCAGGGACACCACGGGGGGAGCTGGGCAGCCACAGGGAGCTCTCATCTCAACTCTGACCTGTGTTTGGGGAAAACAGTCTTCACCCAAAAAAATAACCCTCCCCAGTTTGTTAAAAAATTAACATCTGTCCATTTACATTAGAAACATCTTCCTACAAAGGACCTTGCTACAATTATTTGAGCTCTAACTGTAGAGCAATAAGCCTGCAGTAAACAGATTTAAAAAAATTAATAAGAAGCAGCTACACTCCTAGACACAAAAAAGAGACGTTTTTGCAATCTTCCCCATGTTCGTGCATGAATTTACTGAATTTCTAGTCATTACCACTTCATGTTTTGTAAAAGCTATTCTATTTACATTATTTATTATAGTAGATGCTTGTCAGGCAATCAGATCTAAGCACATCACCAAAAATGTACATTCCCCAAAATAAAACTCCAAAGCTATCTTAAATATACAGCTACTGACCTTCAGAATCGTGTTTTCTTTACCAATTCACTGTAATAAAAATGAACATTTTGTCATCACTTTGGGAAACTGTGCCAAACACCTTAAAACACATGTCACATGCCAACTTTACTTCATTTTTCTCCTCAGGGAATAGATACATCTGGAATCATAATCACAGATAAAAACCTTGACAAAATTGCACATGAGCCCAGCCCTTCTCTCCAACACCTACCTTTTCATAACATTTAATACAATATTAATATCGGTTACTAAAAAGGCTTCCAACCTTTACATTTCTGACATAACATGTTCAAACCCATATTTCACACTTCTTGTTCTGTTTTAAGTTCAGTGGATTTAACAGGACTCTGGAGAGAAGATCATGTGGTTGAAGATTTCCCTCCCTCTTTGACACCCGTAGAGGCAGTTTTGGAATTGTTTAAATAGCTGTGGCTATATAAACTGAAATATGTGAGACATTGGACATCTTATTTCTCTCTCTCATCTATAGATACGTGCTTGTATTTTCCTCTGAAATCAATTGCTTGTACCAGGGAACAACAATTTCAGCGCAACACCTGGGCAAAACCTTCGGAATATTTTCCTTTTAAACTGTATTATTTCTCTTTCCTGCATATGCCTGGTTTACCAGACAAATACAGTTAGCTAGTATATATAATAATAGTATTTGGTCTTTTTTATTTGTGATTGACAGTTTTTCAAATCAAAATAAAACACATTCTTAGTCGATCATCTTCTTGAGAGTGCGCTCCTGTTTTAAGCTCGGTTTGCTTCTGAACACAGCCAGAGATCTCACTCCATCAGGGGTAAATGGTGGAATTATAGATCCAACAGATCCCATACTCTCTGAAAAACGCTTGGCTTAATATTTAATAGCTAATTCCTGGACTGATATTTTTACTGCATGCTTTTATCAAACACTCATCAGCTGGTAAAGAAAAAGAATTGGAAAACTTTGAAAATTTCCATTTATGATTGTGTTTGTAATTAATCCCATGCTGGAAGTACCTCGGGCAGCTCACTGTATGGCTTTGTTCATGTCAGAATGGGGAGAGCAACCTCTTTTTGTTACATATTTAACAGCTTTGAAAGACATTTTTTTAAACAGCAAATGTACTAGACAGCTTTAAAGCAGAGGACATTAAATAGGGGCCAATTATTCATTCAGCAGCTCTACGGCATCAAAAACACGCATACCACCAAATTTTCCTGAGACAAACCACTTAAATTTCCCATGACTCAGACACCATTTCTGTACTCACTAGATAAGGATAGCAATCATTTACAAAAAGAAACAGATATAACATGTTTCCTACCCTTGAATACTGAAAAAAACCTTTTAAAAGACATTGAGTTACAATTTGAGGACAGCATTGGTGGCAAGAAATGTCCTATTTTTAAATAGAACAGTGTCCCTTGTTAAGATAATTTCATTATTCTCTTTCACTTTAAAATGACCCAAAGTGTCTAACTCAGTATATAAGAAGTGCAGAAGGTGATCCATGGATGGAGTAATAATTTGCCCGAACCATTTCAAGTCAGTCCACGGAGCTGCTGGTCTGTCTGCAGCAACTTGGGGAGAGGAAGAGCTGAGCTGAGCTCCACTTGCTGACAGGAAGCAAACTGGCTCACATTTTAGGAGAACAACATCATTGCCTATAAAAATGAAGAAGAGACAAAATAAATAAAACCAGTTAATGTTGTAGTTAACTTGCAAATCAAGTAAATCTGTTGGTACAGTATTTTAGAAATAAACGATAACAGCATCACACCAAACACACATTTCTGAACATATACGCATTCTGATTTTGATTTATTGGTATCTCAGCGTCAACTATTGCTTCCTTTGCTGGTACACACTTCCTGATGCCTACTGTGAAGGGTGCCCATATTTACAACTGAGTAAGATGATTAATTACACCTTGTCAATCACGGTGCATGAAGACATAACACCACAGCAGACAATGAAGAAGATGCCTGAAGCTACAATTACATTTTAATTCATAGTTTATTGTATGTTCACATATATTGCAGTCTAATAACCGTAGGGGCATCGAAAACATATGAGATATCAATCACTCTGCCCCTGGTCTTTCATGTTTATATTATTCCACAGTCTTTAAATTACCATAAGTAGTTACTTATTTTCTAAGCTTTCTTCTCTTCTCTCTTACCTTTTGCTTTCATTTATCTTTTATTCTGAGTATCTTTATCCAACAGCTATAAGTATTTGATGGAAGTTTGTAGCTCACTTAAAATCTGTAACAGACAACCTGAAACCCAGCAATTAGCAAAGACAGCTTAGACTTGTGTTCCTTTGTTGAAGGAGGCGTTGAATCTTTTGTTCTGATTTAGTCACGGTAGCTGGGTGGAAGCTGGTACCTCATTATGTGGTTGGTCTGTTTGTCTGGTAGGTAGCAGATGGTACTGGAGATGACGTTACCAAGAGAGGCAGGGTAGAGAAACTCAAGACCTGTGATTTGTTCACCTGTCACCTATAACAAAATACAGGTTAAAAGACTTTATTATTAGCTGCACCATTTTTTAAATGAAGAAACTCTCATTTCAAATGAGCCTGCATTTCATTCTGAAGACGATTTTGCTCCAGCAATTTTTCTGTGGCTCATTATTTGAAAGTATCCTTGATTTTATTCTGAACAATGTAAATGTCATTCATGTGTCAGTGTGTACATTAGCAGCTTTATGTTTACATTCTGTTAGTCTCCTTGTGTTTTGGTAGCAAGGGTTGGATGTCTTCTTGTGTTTGTATATCCATTAGAAGAAAATCAGAGATACCCTGTGAACTGGAGGCCGTGCCATACTTTTTCAGCATGCTCTTGGTATTGGTTCCATCCACCGAGGTAATTCTGTAGCATAAAATACTGTATTTTAATTCTGTTAAATACCTAAAATCATTTTGATAATTAGCAATGTCAGAATGTACAAATCCATGACCTTTCTTAACTGCAAAAACTACGTCATCCATTCAGTGCTAGGGAATTAGTCTGGTATGAAAACGTGCGAGGATAGCAGGGTACCCAGCTGTGAGTAAGGATATCTGCAGTATTGCCTGAGCTGGAGCTGTCCCACCACAGGGTCCATGCTATGTGGTGAGCAGTGATCCACAGCTGCTCCTGGAGGCAAAGCTCCCAGCACAGACGGGGCTTGGAAACGTCTTGTAACTGTACAGAGGAAGGGAAAGATGATTTTATCAAGATAAATACTTACAGAGCCACTAATGGTGCTGTAGGATTCTAATCTGAATTCAAACATGAACTTTCATTGTTTCCAAGGTCTGATTTTAGGACAGACTTTGGATAGTTCTCACAGATGCCAAATTAGCTTCCATTCTGTATGGTTTCTTGAGGGGTCCTGTGGATATTTCATATGCATTTCTACAAGAGACACTTTGTTCTCCTCTGTGACATGCAAATGTCTTTAACTACTCAGAGCAATCCCAACAAAAAGACGATAAAAAGCCTCAATTATTGTAAGAATGGAATGCATAAACCCAGCGAAGTTTGGCTATAAACAGAAGAATTCCAATTTTAGCAAGGATAATCTTAATTGCACTACACCTGTAAGAGGCAAATTGCTCTGTCAGAAAACAACACCTGATGGGAATGAGCAGAGTGATGTAATAATTCATAGCCACGGATGAGGCAGCGAGTCTCATGATCTCAGATGTGCATTCACATTTACCTTCCGTTGTGCTACCTTTGCTAACATAATTAGAAGTGTGATATTTGACATCTTTAATGGTAATTAGTCCTTCTTTACTACCCACCTCCTGGATAAATATTTAGACATCATGAACAGTCTCCCTGTGCACTCTTTGTCTTTCCTGGAGACTTTCTGAAGCTTTTCCTCAAGTTCAGAGATCTTCCTGGCCTGGTTTTCTTACAGTCTATTTGGAAACGAGAGATGCAAGAGGCCTTGGTTTGTGGAAGGCTCCACAAACTGGAGTGACTCAAGTTATTCTGTTCTAACAGTGAATATTTGTCATAACGAGGGTTATTGGGTGCTTTCAACTAGTCATAAATGTTTGGGGTATCCGTGATGTCGGACTGGAAATAAACTCCTGAACGCCGCCTCCTTCTCGCCCACTGGCGGAGTTGTGCCCCACAGTCTCTTCGTCCCGCCATGGCCCGACACGTCGCCGACGGTCACCGGGCGACAAACGCCGAGGTCGGCGCGGGGCTGGGCCGCTCCCGAGGCCGCGGAGCGAGCAGGGCGCTGTCGGTGTCCGGGCGGCGGGGACAGGC
>JANPWX010000145.1:58025-155065 GCA_024734555.1 Trochalopteron elliotii | reverse complement strand
CCCCGGGGGCCGGGGAACAGCCCCACAGCTCGGGGAACAGCCCCGGGGACACTGTCAGAAACAGCCCCAGGGGTCAGGGAACAGCCCCGGGTGGTCATTGGTAAGGGCAGCTGAGCTCAGGTTTTCATATTAGTGGAAGATGAAGGGAAATCCATAAACACCAGGAATCTTGCTCACTTTCATATTACATGTTTCCAAAAAAGAGGCTCTCCATAGACTCTTTTGCCCTGATAAGGTTAAGGAGCTGTTGGACGTTTAGGAACAGTGTCATGTTCCTCATATCTGGGACTACTGAATATAAAAATATAGGCATTTTAATGAACATAAATGTGAAATTATGCAGAAGTAGGTGTATCTACAGCTGGGTAGTTGGTTTGTCTGTTCTGTTTTAATTATGCCATGGCTATATGAACACACATAGTGGCAGTGGCCAGCTCCAAACTCCATTTCACAGCTATTATCCTTTACACAGTTACCAGAAAGTATTTTAAAGAAACCAACCACTAAATTATTTTGTGGAACAAATAGAAATGATCTCTACCTGAAAGGTAAAAAATCCTATAGAAGTCCCAATTGCTGTTTTTGCCATTCCTGAGCAGTTGGTGCTTGAGCCTTCATGGCTTAAATGACCAGAACAAAGTGATTGGCTTCACTCAGCCCTTGCACACGAGGGGCTCTGAGCAGTCCCACCAGAGGACACTGCTGGGGAACGTGTCAGGCAAAACCATCCCTTTGGGGTTTGCCCCTTTTTGACCCCATTGCTGGTCTGTAGCAGGGTCACTCCTGTACTGGACTCTTACAAAATCATGGGAATATTCTTACCTGTGCTGGTTTAAGAGAACTTTTGTATATGAAACTCATAAATAGCTTTTAAATTAAGTGTTTTAACAAAGCAAATGGCAACATAAACTGGTTTAAAATACTAAGCTTTCAGAAAGAAGGACCTGTAGGGATGTGATTTATGCATGGTCCTTGAATTTGTGCCTGAGGATTATTTCCTTGTGGCATTCCCCGGAGAGAGCGTGAGAGACAGGGTGTGCACATTAAAGACCTTTGGCTGGGGGAGAAAGCTTTCCGGGGAAGAAAGAGTGCTCGACTGGGGGAATTTGCAACTGGAGCATCCCGAGATGTGAAGAAGAGCAGAGAAAGGTGAAGCAGCCAAGGCAAGTCTGTGAGCTGGGACTGCAGTGGGAGCACCCCCAGCTCCGCCCGCCTTCCCGCGGCGCTCCCTCCCTCCCTCCGGGCGCTCAGCTCAGAGCCCGTCCCGCTGCAGGGCCAGGCAGCTCCGGAGCCAGGAGCAGAATCTCTGCACGGGCTGCCGTGTCTTCAGGAGTCCCACACACTCACTTCCCCTGTCCTTCACTCAGATAAGAAAGGAATGCAAGAAGTAGAAACCTTGGAAAAAAGTTCTGTGTGGATGCTACTGAAATCACAGTTTTTGATGTAATGTAGGTCTTTAATACTTTTTCAGCCCCTTTTCCCAACGTTATTCCAGTACTGAAAACATTTGATAAAGGAAACAGGAATAGGCACAGGAAGCTGAAGCATTTGAAAAAGAATAAGAGAAGAGCAAGAAAGAGGGACAGTCCTTTCCAAAGAGGGGAGCACTGCAGGCACTGGCATGAGAGCAGCTCCTGAGGGAACAGAGCCCGTGGGAAGACAGGGAGCCCTGGGCTGGCCAGCAGCACTTTGGTGGGAGATGGATGTGAAATGCAAGGGGGGAAACTCCTGATTTAGTGTTCAGCAGGTGTGTGGTGTTTGCCTGCCCAGACCAGTGCTGCTGGGATCAAGGGCTGGCAAGGATTCTACATGCTGCCAAATTTCTAAGCATCCTTTCATATACCCTGTGCAGACAGACTGACAGACAGACAGACTGACAGACTGTCAGCCCCCATCCTTAGTCCACTCCTGGCCCAGACTGTTTGCAGGGATCGAAGGAGAGGGAAGAAGGAATATTTTGCAGGCAGAGGCTGCTTCTCATGGCTAGGACTACTTTTCCAATATGTTACCAGTAAAAACATCTTTCCCAATTCCAGCATTGATGAATTTGTGAATATGCTTTTGCCTTTTTAAACACTGCAGGTCTTTAAATGCTACCCTGTTATATTAAACTATTTCAGGTTTGGTTTCAAAATGCTCGAGCCAAATTCAGACGGAACCTCTTGCGTCAAGAAAACACAGGGGTGGATAAGACTTCAGACTCAACACTCCAAGCAGGGACCCCATCAGGTCCTGCCTCAGAAATATCCAATGCCTCCATGAGTCCATCCAGCACTCCCACTACTTTAACAGACTTGACTAATCCCACTATGCCAACTGTGACGTCGGTCTTGACATCAGTGCCCGGAAGTCTTGAGGTTCATGAATCTCGAAGTCCTTCACAGACAACTCTTACAAACCTTTTCTGATGACTCTTTCTTAATAATTTCTTTAAAAAAGAAATTATTCTTAGCTGAAATTCCAAGTGTATTTTAATAGAGGCTTTGAGCAACTGACTAACCACAATTAGGATCTCTCCTAAAAAACAGAAGGAAATGTAGTGTTCTGGTATTACGGAGTATGGACTGAAGAATAACTTGGAAGATCTATTGCAACACAACATTTGTGTAACTGTACAGTTTTGTGGACTGAGCAAGGGAAACAGCAATTAATTTAAGTTGGCTAAAGCTTCTGTATTTTCAAAGACTGCCATGTGCCTTATATACTGTTTTATCTACATTCTTTGGATTCCATGTCCACTTCTCTCTTTTTCTCTCTGTATATTTATGACCAGGGCAAAAATGTTAAAGAGTTTGTTACTTTGAATAGTCCTAAGCCTTTCATTGGTTGCTTTGTTGTTTTAGAATTTTAAGGTCGAAGTCTGTTCGAATACCAGAATTTGTAAAATCTAACCAGTAATAAAACCACTTATGGAAACTACTTGGTAATGGCTGCAGTTACGTTTAACATTAGTGTCACAATCGAGGTAGGCTGACTGCATCTAAAAGGGTTAGAAAAATACACTTCGAACACAGTGTCTGCCTAGGAAAAACCCTCAATATGATGTACACATTCCTCTGGTTCCCAAAGTATGTATGGGTGAGAAATCCAGCTTGTACAACAGTCTAGGTATCTTCATTGTAGAGAAATAATGTTAGTTGCAGGTAGAAGTTATCAGATAATGTTAAAACTCAAAGAGAAGAACAACGTTTCATTTTGCTGCATGAAGGAAACCTGACTTTGGGCAGGTTTGGTGTGAACCTTGCATTTGTGCAAGGTGTGGCTTGTCCCATGTCCTGGGGGAGGCCAGCGGGGTCCCACAGCTGTGTGGCCACAGCCTGTCCATCACAGAGGTGGACACTGGGAAAGGTTTGCCCTAGGAAAAAGGCAGAAGTATTTCAGGTTATTTTACAACACTGGTGGGCAAAGTTGAGGCAAAATTAAGGTTTATGAAGTCACAGCCTTACATTTTTTGTAATGCTTTGAAGGAATAAAAAGCCAAGGAAGAATATATTATTGACACTAAAAGTGGTTATTCCTTTAATAATTATGGACCTTTCAATACAATTGAATTCCTTCTCCCCAAAACTCTCTGCAGAATATAACTCATATTTTGAGGTTTTTTCCTATTGTTTTTAAAGTTGCTTTTCTGTAATAAAAGAAATACCTCAGCAAAGTTTCAATATGTATAAGAACGAGTCTACACTATGCTGTTTGCCCAGTAGGTTTAGAGGTTTGGAGTGGTACATAAGATGCAGATGGTTGTTCCTTTTCAAACCTGTTCCAATCAGTTCTTTCTGTCAGATGTTGGGTTGTACTGGCCAGCTCTCTGAAACTAATCCCTCATTCCCATTGGATCAGAATTGCTAAAAGATTATTCCAAATAAACAGCAAGACAGATGCCAACATTTGTGTTCTTTGCCCTTCTCAGGGCATTGAAGATGATTTTGTGGGCTGGACTCTTTCCTAACAGTGTTTTGGTTTTAAAAGTGCTACATTTATTCAGCTTTCTGAGCTGCAACTTTGCTGTTCTTGTGCAAGCCAAATTCCTATCGAGATCAGGGAGAGATTTCAGAGCATGAGGACTATGGGATAGAAAAGCTGACATAATTAGGTCATTTATTAACCTTTTTTACACTTCAGCTTAAAAAACCCCACAGGTATGGGTAAAGCAAGACAGTCCTCAAAGATGGGAACTGGCTGAGATCTGTGAGAGGGATTGGGGTCTGGTCACCAAACCCAGGGCTGACAGGGTCCTTTGAGTTTATGCACAGTGATGAGACATTAAAAAAGATGATTTATGTTGAATTTACACATGTTACAGGTTTATCCAGGACATTTTTCCTCACAATCCAAATGTCTGATAAGGATGTTGTGCTGGTTGGTGGACTGTAACAGATACATTTCTGCCTTTCAAAGCTGTTCTGACACGGAGATTCTGCTGTTTGTAACGTTTTGTTCATTGTCAATCACCTTGGAGATTTTATTGGTTTTTTACATGATAAGCTGGATCTTTTCTTGATTTAAAAGGCAATTTTGGTCCACTGTTAAATGGTTACAGCCCATAATTAAAACCCTGTGTATTAACTTGTGAACAGTTTAAAAATTCTGAATCCTGAAATCTGAAGTGTTACGGCAAATGTAGCGGAGAACAATTCCAATGGTTCTTTAAAATTGTTCTGCTGTTATTTGTGATCTTGTATCTTAACTACCTGAATCCATGTGGATGGAAATACCTTTCAAATCAATTCTCAATATTGCCTTCTCAAACACCTGACCTTCATGAAGAGGAATACTCTCATGTTAATCTTATCTGAAACCTATACGAGACAATTAGAGAAATTGTCTGGTTTAATCAAATCAGGGATTTTGCATATAAATAAGAGACAATATTCTATGTAGGGTCTTTATGTAGGTGCATTAGGATTCACTCTGGCTCCGATGACCTATGTTGTCCCCATGACTGTTTCAATCCTGTGGTATTGTTTGGTTGTTTAGAGCTTGTTGGTTTTGAATGCTGTACATTTTTTTACTACTGCAATCCTAATGTTTCTTCACATTCTTGTACAGTTCCACATTTGATGTATTAGTCTGAAATTCTGTTAAAAACATGAACAAAAATGGAAATGATATTTCTTTGGAAGTGTATTTTTACTGTATATCTAATTTGAACTAGTTGAACATACTTCTTTACATTTTGCATGATAGGTGTGTAGTTCATTTTTTAAATATGAAAGAGACTTAATAGTAACTTAGAACAAGAATATAATGAAACTATACAAATATGGAAATACATACAATGATTTGCTACTTTTTGACTCAAGAAGCTTTTTGAAATACATTTTACCTAGTTTATTTAAGATAATGCAGATATTCTGTCTCTGAGTTCATACATAATACAGAATATAAGAGGGGATTACATACTAGAAAAACTTTCAGGTCACCTTGGAACTCACCAGCACACTGGATTATTCTTGTCAAACAGAGAAAGGACAATGTATTTTAAGAATGCTGAATATGTTTTGATCTACAGCAGAGAGGGATGGGATTGCTGCAAGTGATATATAATCACAGCTCAAAATTTATTGACTCTATTAATGACTGCATTTCATAAAACTTATTTTTTATTCAAATTATCTAAGTTTGGGAAGAGAAGACCAAGGATCATTATACTAATGAAGAAGCTGAATGTGTGCCCTGGAAGCAAAAGTCAATTTATCAAATATACTATGGATGCAGAAGGGGCCTCCAAGATATTTTGGTTTTCAAACTATCTTTTCCTCCTGGCTGTTTAAAAACCCCACATAATTAGGCTGCTTTCCTGTAAGTGTTTTCTGGTTTTTTGTCTTTTGGAAGGAGGCTTAGGCACCTGTAGAACAATCTTCATCCAAAGGAAAAGGAGAAAAAGACACAAATCAAAACAAGAATCAGACTTTGTACTTAGGTGTGATGATGGCAAAGATGCCCAGGTGACTGAAGGAAGTTGTGTGTGTACATGCTTATGGTCTTCAGGGACTTAATAATGCTTGGAAGGAGGGATTTTAATTGAAAGTAGGTGCTTTATGATTTTTTTTTTGTTTCTAACCTTGGCAAGCCAGAGCTAATTACATCACTCCACCGCTGCTTTTAAAATGCAATTTGGCATTAATTACCATTAGAAAGGGTCATAACACCAGTGTGAAGAGGTAAGCCCAGAGTCTGGAAGGACTTTCTCCCACTTTTCTCTACTTGCCATGTCTCTAAGCCTGGTTCCTCTCCAGGCTGATCCCGGGCTGCTGGCAGTGGCTGAGCTGATGTTACTGCTGGGTCTGTGCCCTGCTCCCTCCATGCTGACATGGGCCAGCACTTCTGTGCCTCCTGTGGGCACTGCCACCCCTCCACCACCTCAACACGTGTGTGGAGGTTCTCCTGCTCCCTCAGGGATTTATTTACCCCTCCTGAGTAAGGAGGATTGATCCCATCCCTGGCATAAATAGCTGAAATCAGTCTGTGAGTGGAGTGCCTCTCTGAGGCCCCTCTCACTGCCTTTGCACAGGCTGCAGGTGAAGCACTGTGGGAGCAAACAAACTCCTGCCAGCATCAGACTGTCCATGTCCAGCAGACAGGGCCCAGCCCCAAAATTATCCCCACTGAAGCAGCAAATACTGACAGGCCTAATAGGTAGACATTTATATCACTGCCATTTCTGCTGCAATTGTACTCTCCCCCAACCTTTCAGACTCATTAAACAAGTGTTCCATGCCTCCATTCCACCTGGGAAAATCAGAGCTGAGCTGGACCAGGCCCTGAGTGGCATTTATCAATTTGACAATTCCTTTTCTCAAGGACTGGGTGAAAAGATACACTGGGCATTTAATGGGTTTCTGCTCAGATTAGTATGATGTTAGCAGCTCTTTCTGGCCTAATAACTGGATTTTTGTAGCAACTAAGGCCAGTAAATATTTTTGGGGTTTAAATTTGAGCAAAACATAGTACTTAAAATACACAGCCTGCTGTCAGTAAATTCAGACCTTGCAATATCATTTATAGTACTAATGCATAACACTGCAAATTATTATTTCTGGAGAAAACCACTTCTGTGCAAGTTCTTCTTTGCCCTGTAAAAGGCATGGCTCTGCACATATATTTACACAGCTTGTTTACATGCCACTTTATCAATTTATTACATTGTGAAATCCAGCACTTAACAGGAAGTTACACTTTTGCAACAACATCTAGAAAAAAGGAAATAATTAAGCTTTTTGTTAAAGAAAGAAATCTGTTCTTTCCCCTGCATAGTTTAGCCCAGTAGCTATGGGGGGGAAAAAGCAGCCAAAATAAGAGGGACACAAGTATTTGGAAAGCATGACTTCACTCTGTGGTGACCTGGTTTAATTGATAAATCTCAGTGTTGCCTCTCTCCAGTGCATCCAATCCCAGAGTGATTAGTGCTGGAAAGCCACAATGGATCTGCAGCTCTGCAAACACAAACAACCACGGATTTTTCTTGCAATGACACAAAACTACCAAGCCTCTTATCTGTGCATGGCACAGTAGTTACTGTGAATATAATGTCCCTTGGTTACTACTCAAAACCAGTGAGAAGATCCTCAGGCTTTGGTAATTTAGTGTTCCTAGAAAAGGGTATTGATTTTCCATGGGTGTATTGGTCTGATCCAGGGTATCAGTGATAAGGAGCTCTAACCCATGAACTGTTGGTGTTGGCTGAAGCCTGTAGCAGACAGCAGAGATGAATCCTTCCCTAAACAGAGCCAATCCTCAAATTCTCCCAGTGGCTCTCCAGGCACAGATCTTACCAGCTCTCCTTGATGACTCAAGGAAGGGACGAGTCCAAGAGACATATTCATGTTCTTACCAGAGTGCACAGGTTCCAAGTATTCTGTTCTGATTTCAACCTCCAGCCTACAGAAACTGCATTTTCACCAACTATTTCTTTTGCCTTCCCACAAAATTTCCTTGTGTTTCATCAGCCATTTTTGCTGTCCTTCCTCTGGAAATGAAGACTAACAAAAGAGATACTCTGTAATATGGCTTTGCAGTCTGTGATTGAGCAAGAAGCTGATGCCAAGTCTCGCCCAACTCTGGGCAGAGATTCTGGGCATGTGGGGAAGAGCAGTTTCTGAGTTTCTGAGTTTCTGCTCTGTCATCCACAGACAGACAAGAGGGTAAAGAGACACCATTGCTTGGACCAAGTCTCCTGAGATATCTCATCTCTTGAACCCAGACCTTCTGAGAATATGTCAATGGTCCTATGAAACATTTTGAGGCAGAAGAACACTTTATTAACCATTGTTTTTATGATTATCCCAGACAGGCAGTTTCAGCTCTTTCCCACTTTCTGCTGGAGCACAGGCTGTGTCTGGTGGATTTGACCCTGCTGACCACGGACTCGCCTTTGTTAGTTCACATGCACAAATCCCTTAGAAGTAGCTCAAAAGCTTTTGTGTCCACTTTTGTTGCTGTATGATCTGGCCATTTCTGAGATGCTGGCACACAAGTGTGAGCTGCCATAGACTGGGGAGAGGACAGATTTCATAGCCAGGAGCTTGTGCTTCTCTTGGAAGGGAGGCTCTTCCCCCCAGTGCTGCAGGGCTCCCTTTCACCTGGCCAGGGCTTGTAGGAGAGTCCTTGGGATGGGCCCTGCCAGGACTGGTGCATTTTGGAGCTGATGTTATTCTTAAAAGAATCAGTCATCAGACCTTGTTCAGTCACCTGTAGTGAATGCAGACCTAGAGTTTCTCCATTTCACCCTGCTGGCTCCTCACCCAACACACTGAGTGACAGCAGAAGTCACACCACAGCCAGTGTCACTCATGCTACAGAAATGAGCCCAACCACCCACACTCTGAGAGGCTTTTTAACTTAACAAGGGCCATTTGTGCCCTTCATTTCTCTGTATGTCATTTCCAGTTCTGCCCCTATTGTGTGTATGGAATTCAGGAATCCATGTTAGATTAATCTAAAAGTTGTACAATGCTATTTTCTGTTATTCTTTACTCTTCAGCTTCCTGACTGCAGACGGTTCCTGCTCATGTTTTGTGTCCATGCTCTCTTTTTCTATCACTCTGTTTTATCCCAGAGATTACAGACTGTGCACACCAACACTCACTGGCACTGACAGGATTCTCCTGAGTCCCTTCTGGCTATTCCAGCACAAAACAGGACTCTCAGAGAAGACATTGGCAGCTATTTGTAGAACTACTTTCTCCTCACAAAACGGCTCCAGCTCCTGGGGATGTGTGTTGGGAGCACAAGGAGTGTTGCAGCCACTTACACACAGGTACCATCATTATCAGCTGCCTTGGAACGGACCAAAAGCTGGGCTGCTTTTACAAGATCTGCATAAAAATATAATCCATTTTAATTCTAGAATTATACTGCAGCTGATGCCAGGCATTAGAGGGAAGAATGTGTTTCTGGCAGGACTCCAGGTATTTCTGTTCTTTCTTTTTGTGCCTGTTGGCTGGAGCAGAGGCCAGGGCAGCACTCCTGCCTCCTGCTCCCACCGCAGATGCTCTGTGGGCAGCACAGGGAGGCTGGCCAGAGGTTACTTACTGTTATTTTGAGAAAGTGCTTTGAAGTCCTTGAGTGAACAGTGCCAAAGTGAGGCAAAAGGCAAAGTGGAAGTCATTACACTTCCCATGGGAGGCCATGAGAAAATGGCCCTGCAGCAGATGAGTGTGACCATACGTGTGCACCTCCAGACTCACCTCTGAGTCCTGACTGCTGCTGACCCGGCCCTGCTGACGACAGGAGGGCCCGGGTCATGTTACCTGGGAGAACACAAACCAGAAACTTGCACCTGCCTTTAGGGACTTGCAAGATGTGTGAGAAGGCACAAATCAATCCCACACCACGGACTCAGAGGAATTCAGATTGGAAGGCACTGAAGGGGATCTCTGTTTTCTGGGAAGGAGGCACTAGATCATAAGTATGGTACCTGGAGATGAGAAAGCAGGGGCCTGTGGTGCAGGGCTGTGGGAAACTGGAAACAGCCAGCACAGGTATGCCCGAGAGCATGAGAAATCTGTCCTCTCCCTTCCCTGAGAGACAGGTAAAGTGTGAGGAGCTTTACAAGTGAAAGAAGGCAAAGACCCACTTCTGTACAAAACCCACTGAGCAGTGTTTAGGGAGAACAGTGGGCCTGGAGGTCAGGAGTGCAGCATTCCAGGATAAGGAGAAGTCACTGTGTTAGAGTGCCACCTCTGGCCTCCAGGAAGGTTTTTGGTTTGAGGAACGATTTCAAAGTCCTGCTGCACAGGTCAGGGAGAAAACTGGCTCTGGGCTGTGTAACAATACCTGACCATCCCACCCTCCCCTGGCTGCTCCAGGAAGGGAAGAGCTGTGGGAGTGTCAGAGGGCTGTGTGCTCTCTCACACTGCCAAGTGCTCCGTCAGAAATGTGCAGGAGACAAACCCAGCTACTGCACATGCTGCCTTTGTACCCCAAACTGCTCCTTGCTGCTCTAAGCTGGCTCTCTTCATTAAATGTATTTACTTAGCAGCAGATCTGTTGTTACATATGAATAATTGACAAGGAAAATGTCACTTTCTGCACGGGTGCTGCACGATTCTGGCTGCTGAGTTTCCAACACTACAAAGCCTGGAACAGCAAGCTCTAAACCCCATTTCTCCTTTAACAGAGTTTAATTTTGGGTATGTTTCTTATCTTGGTGCATTACCAAACTGTTGAAAGTGACAAAACCAGATGTCATAAAAGGCAGGGAAAATGCAGCTGGACTGAACCTCAAGTATTAACAAAGCCAATTCCCTTGACAGACACTAATCTTATACCTTCAAACCCAGGAAAGATTCAGTTAAACTCACAATCGTTTTATAGTCTCTGTAGAACCATAGCAGCTTAGGGATCCTTTGTTATTCCTCCATAAAGAGGAAAGTTATAGTGAAAGTGCCCTTCTTAAGTTGGGTGTTTTTAAATACTAACGTTTATTGCTCTGCAGTTTCTCTTTATGTGTGCACAGAGAACAAGAGCACACCTCAGTGCACAGGCCTATTTTTAGAAACAATGAAAGAGCCCTCTGTTAATAACTGGTTACTCTTTTGCCATTTGCATGGCTGATCACTGTTAATGATCCAGCTAACAGATTCATTAGGGAGGCTGCAAGGCCTGGGCTCTGCAGGATGGGATGGGCAGTGCTGGGGAATGCAGCTTGTGTGAGCAGAGCTGTCACCTCTCTGGGAAAGCTCCTGTGCTGGGACACACACAACCCCCCCCCCAGCCGGGTCCTGTGTGCCAAACCCGTTCCATGAATTTCCAAAACTGGGCTGATGGGGCCCAGCTGCAGCAATTTCTTTGGATTAACACTAAATCTCCAGATTCTCTGCTACTGAACATAGTCCTTCCCAGAGCTCCTGCTTTGGGCTTACAGTCCTCTACACAGAGGCACAGCACCAGGAAGTAAGCTGGTGTTAAGACTTCCTAACAGTTTCTAGGAATATTTAGGATACAGGAAGGACAAGAAGTAAATACCTAAATAACACCTGCTTTGTTCTCCTTACTGCTTTTGGACACAGATCAAGACTAAAAGCAGTAGTCTGCAGCACAGATTGTGGGGATTCATCAGGTGACCCCCTGATCAGCTCTGTGCAGTAGCCAGGCTGTGTTACCAGGTGGAGCTGGCTGGGGAACTCCTGAGTCATCTCACGACTACTCTGTTGTGCAAAATATCTCTTAAAAGAAGGAGCTTTGCCTGTGCTTTGCACAGGACCATCTCTACTGTTTTAAGGGGGCATGAATGAAAAATGAGTTTTTTTGTTCTTGGCATGGCATCTGGATTGTCAAAGCATTGCATTGTCGACCCTGAGTAAAGGTCTGAATATGACATGAAAGGATTACCAACAGGTCAGTTGTGTTGTTGCAGAGCTCAGCCACATATCCATGTGTAGGAAACACAATACTTTTCTTGCAAGCTGAGCCCTGTGCATCTCACAGGACATTAATGCAAAAGTGGGAGAAATCCAATCTTAATCTTCTAGAGAGTGAAACACCGATACAACATGTCATGCCCTGTCATCACCTGTTGCTAAGGGTTGACATATTCCCAGTGTCAGAAGGAGCCTGTGAATGAGGAGTGCATTTTGATGAGTGCCGAGGAGGGGAGACTCTCAGGAACTGTTGGAAATTCTGCTGGTTTATAGTGTATAAAATACACCTGACCTGAGGCAGCAGATCAGCAGGGGCAGCCCGAGGTGCATGCACTGAAAACATCTCCTTTTGAGCTACTGACACACTTAGCAGCTGCCAGTCAAGGAGGCAAGCTGATCCTCTCTTAAGCAGACCTCCTCACAACCTATTGTTGCAAAGGCCTAAAACGTGGCTCCTTCTCCAGCGTTCCCTTGGCCTAGATCGAGCATCTCTTCGAGCTTCATATTCTCCTTACATTCCTCTTTTCATCTTTTGTGTGCCGCTGTCTCGCTCCCACCTGCCGCCTCCCCGGTGCCACCTGCTTTCCTCTCCGCCTTGGGCTCCTTTGTTCGTGTCGCTGCTCCCCGGGGAAGGCAGCACCGGGGGTGCATTGTCCCGGCTCGCTCCCCCAGGGCTTTTCTTACTCCGCTCGTTATTGCAACCACGGCAGCCTCGCCTGGCGTCACCAGGGCACCGGCAGCGCTCCCCGGCACAGACAAAGCCGGCGGGGAGGCGGCGGGGAAGGAAGGAGCCCCAGCAGGCAGGGTGCCAGCGCAGCAGCGGCACAAACACACACACCAGCCCCGCAGGACCCGCCGGGCTCCGGGGACAAGCAGCGCCAGAGAGCCGGAGCAGCGCGGGCCTGGGAGCTGCGGCAGCTCTCTACACCTACACAGGGAAACATATGGCAAAGCCAGAGAGTCACAACATCTTGTTTTTCATAACCAAACATCCATCTTGCCATGCAATTCTACTGGCAGCTCCCTTGTCAGCTGTAAGGATGGGGCTGAATTCTCTTTCCACCTGCATTTGGTTGAGTGTCCTTGGATTGTGAAGGCCTCAGTGCTGTGTGTGCTTGGGCCCCTGGTCCCCCCTGAGAGAGGCACAGTGCTGCTGGCACCACACCGTGCAGATCAGTAGTATTTACATTAGCAGGGGTTCCCCTACTGTTAGTAATAGTAGCAACCTCATACACTGTTTTCTGTGCTGTCTGGGAAACAGGGATTCCATTCCTTTAGGATTTTATACCAGGGATTGGGAATTACAGTTCCCAAGTGCATCTGATTGCAGTTCAAACTATAATCACAGAACGACAGAATGGTTTGGGTTGGAAGGACCTCCATCCAAGTCCACAGTTCCAATCCCCTGCCACAGGCAGGGACAGCTCAGCAGTGACCTGCAGCAGTGGGGACAGGGGTCACACGGCTGTGCTGGGCCAGCATGGGGCCTCTCCAGCTAAAACCACACCTGACACTGAGCCCACACCAGCTCCGTGCACAGCCTCCAGGGAGCTGTGGGGTACAGGAATAGCACAGCCTCACTGCTGCCACTCCTGCTCACCATTCCTTGTTCCCCAGGGAGTTTTGAGTACGGGATGCAGCTCCTCTCTGCTCTGCAGGAACCTCCTGGGGGTGAAAATGCCCCCATTTCGCTGGAAAGTCAGGCTGGGATTGCCTCCCTCCAAACCACAGTGGCTTTTGCAGCCTCGTTGGACAAGGAGAAGCACGAAGGGAAGTTCTGGGTGTGTCACTGCAATAGGGAGGCTCCGGGAGGCTCTGCCCACTCGAGTGTCACACCCACACAGGGTGACACCTCTGTGTGCTCGGCCGGGCTGGCCGGGGCTCTGCAGAGCTGCTCCAGACTTCAGCCCCAGCAGCATGAAGGGTTCCTGCAGGAAGGCCAGGGGCTCCCCCTCTCCCACAGGCTGCTTGTGCCTGCACAGAGTGTGTAAAACATGCACACAAGTAGTACAGCCCTGTGTTTGTGGGCACTGAGCAGAGCCCAGCAGAAGAACTGAAAGGCTCTGAGGAGTGGGGGCTCAGCGAGTCTCATTTAATTATGAGAGTGGTGCTGGCTCGGCTCAGCCCCACCCACATGCCATTTCACGCCTGATTTCTTCTCTGATTTCTTTGGGGAAAGAGAGGGAATTCGAGTGCATGTAATTTGGGTTAACAAGACGCATTATATGCAGCCTCATTCTTGTAAAAACTTTCACAGGGAAATCACCCAACCCATGGAGAGAAAAAATTCTCTCTTTATTGTAATTTTTCCAAGGCTAATCAAACTCTCACCATTATCCTATTGATCACAGGGAAGGTTTGATTTTCTACCGGTTGCCTAGTTAAGGTACTGTAGCTGTTGCTTGGCTTACTCCATGCTGTGAGTACAACAGAGATCAACCCTCCATTTCTATGCTCCTTTTTGTCCCTTTCCTAGATCCCTTTTCCTTCAAAGCTCACCTGCCTTTTGCTTTTGTGGTGCTCTACCTGCATTTCGCCTTCTCCTATATCTGTGGAGCAACAAAAGGTGAAAAGCTAGGTTTGTACAATTAAAATTGTCAGAGTAAGAATGGGGAAAAGCAAAGGCCCTGAACAGGTTTGAAAACAGGAGGCAAAGAAAAAGTTAGAGATGAATGTGGCATCCCCCAACAATATGGACAAAAAGATTCCACGTCCAGTCCCCGTGGGTGTGAGGAGCAAAAACTCCCTCCAGCTTGGAGCAGTAATGATAAGTGTGAGGCCTCGGTGGTGGTGAGTGGCCAGAGCTGGCTCTGAATGCTCCAGGTCTGACGCTGCCATCGCTGCCCTGTGCTTTGTAGCTGCCCAAGCCCGTGTTCCTGCGGGAGGAAAGGCGGCCGGCTCCGTTTCAAGGTGCAGCCCCGTCCCTCTGGGAACAGCCGCTGTGTGTCAGCGCAGCACGGAGCCCGGGCACGGCGACACAAGAGCAGCACGCTGGGGAAAGGTGCAGGCTTTGCTTTGCCTTCCCGTGCGAGGGTTTCTTTGGATGTGTTTTGTGTCCCTTCAAGTCACTTGGGAGTTTAGGAGAGCCAGAGAGAATAGCTTTTTCTGTCATTATTTGATAACCAATACAGTTCCCTTTGACCCTCTCCCCTCTTCCCAAAAAAGAAAGACCAGCTCAGCATTGTGTTATTTTTCAAAGCCTTTACAAATTAAGACAGTAACATGGAAATCCTCGTTGGGTTTCAGTTCATACTTCCTCCCATGCTGGGCTGAAATGGGGATTCTTTTGTGATGGCTGTGCTGCTTATTTTTTTAAAACCTCCTGAATTTGGCACACTGCCCTACTTTATTTTCTTTCCATTCTCTAGTGCTGCTCCCATTGGGAGGCTCATTCGCTTCTAATGCATGGTGTTATCTTTTGCAAGTTGAACTCTAAATCCCCGTGTTGTTTTTCCTTGCTTGTTATTCAGGTGCAGGGAATCTTAATGATGTCTCTTTGGCTGGTGGATGCTCTGGCTATGTGGCTTTAATTACTTTTATTAATGTATTTTATAAAGTAAATTACAGATAAATGTAGATTTTAACTGCAGCTTAGAGGTGGCACATCTGTGAGGCTGCACAGGCTTTCATTTGGGGGAGAAGGGCACAGTAACACCTTCCATGGTGAGAGAATGTTCCCAGGTGTGACTGGGGAAGCTTTACTGAGGCAAAAGCTCCAAAACTATAAACTTGCTGTGCAGAGAGCCGGGGCAGGGCCGGGGCAGGGCCGGGGAAGTGCCCGGGAAGGGCCGGGGCAGGGCCGGGGCAGGGCCGGGGCAGGGCCGGGGCAGGGCCGGGGCAGGGCCGGGGAAGTGACGGGGCAGGGCCGGGGCAGGGCCGGGGAAGGAGCAGGACAAGCTGCCAGGCTGTGCTGGCAGTCCAGGAGGGCAGCAGAGGCAGCAGCCCAGGGAGGACTCGGCATTTGCTGGGGATCTTTCCAAAGCCCCGCGGGCTCTGGCCAGGGCTCAGTGCCGGTGCCGAGGAGGGTGAGGGCAGGGAAAGGGACCTGCCCGTGGCTCCATGGCCCCGGCGTGTATCCCTGCCCGGGGACAGCGAGCACACACCTGAGCAGGGAGGAGAAACACGTATGGGCACGGAGAGAGGCTGAATCTCTCCCAGTGCTCAGGACTGAACCAGGATTAGAGGATATAGTAGAGGAAAATACGTACTGGTGTCTGTAGTTTGTCTGGTGTTTTATTGAACCAAGGGTCCCATGTGAGCAAGCAAGCAGTAAAATCATCCAACAATGCCTTGAAAACTGTTCTGTCTCTGAACGCTGCACCTCTTGGGCACCAGTTGTGTTCTTCATCCCAGGAGTTCCTGTTACCTTGGACAACACACAGCCATTGCCAAAAATAAATAATTAAAGCTGAGTGGTGTCTGAGTCATCGATGTATTGAGAGGCTGGAAAACAAGCCGATGGGTTTTACAAAGTGGCAAATCTCCAGGCTGTTCTCACCTTCCTGAGCTCTTGCCCTTCATTTCTATGCAAGAGACATTCTCGGTTTGGGGGATTCTTACCAGGAGCTTGTGAGAGAAATGTTGAAAAGGGATTTTTCCAGGTTGCCTTTTCCGTCTTCCTGCTGCATTAGCTGCAGGTGGTGAAGCTGCTGTTTCGGCATTTCTTCTTCAAAAGCTACATCACGTAATATCGCTGAGATCACAAGGAGATGAGGAGAAAAATGGCCCTATAGGATTTTTGTTAAAAAAGGATCCATCCATAAAAGATGAAAGGTTAAATTGCTTTCAGAAATACAGCAGCGTTTAAACAGGTGAGGATCCTCGGAAACTGAGTTTGGATTCAATAAAGTAGCCATGCAGAAGGGCAGGAGAAGGCCTTTCTTTGGAGGGAAATGTCACACTTTAGTGTTAATAAAATGTCTGGTGGTATAATAATAATGATAGCAATCAGGAGTCTTTATTTTTCACCTGGCAGGGCTGGTTCATGCGTGTTTTTTCAAAGCTACCTGCAATTCAGGAAAGAACAAAAAAAGAATCAGGCATGCATTGACTGAAAAATATCAGAGTGGAAGAGAAGAGAGCCAGAGCGGCCCAAGACTCCTGAATGTTACTGGGGAGATGAAGAGTGCTGCTCCCAGGTGGCAGGACATTTTCTTCCTCAGCTTTTTAGATGTTGCCTCCTCGCAGCTGTGTTGTAAAGACATCGCAGGAGATTTACAATCCTAAAAGAACGTACGATGAAAATGTCAAAAGGAAAAGGCAATTGCAAACAATAGTTTTGCTCTGGACTGGCCCCCTCTATACGCTCCTTAGTGGTGATGTAGCACAAAGGCAATGAGCACACAGCATTAGCTACTCTTGTATCTCTTGTATATTTGTCAGGTTTGATGTGTCAGAAGTTGGTGGAACAAAATTTGTTCCCTACCTGCACAGATGTCACTTACAGCTTTCTGTGGAAAGAGAGGAAGAGCAGGAAACATTGGTCTTTTAGGGGCAGACAGTGACACCAGAGAGGGTAATATAACACCCCAAGAGGTCTATTATTGATTATCTGTACACACAAAAATGTATAATTATCACTTTTCTTGCTTGACCTCTTTTCCCCACTAGCAGTTCCGGGGCACTGCTGGCTGTGCCTCTGTGGCACCTGGCTGATGTGTCACCCCAGCACGGGGCAGGGCAGGGTGGGCAGCACAGAGCTCCCAGCACTGTGTGACACGTCTGGCGTGCGAGGAGCTGCCTCACATGTGTGGAGCTGAGCCAGGGCACACATCTGGAAGGACCAGGCTGCTGCCTCCCAGAGAACTAATGGGCTGCAGGGACTTCTCTGCTCTAAACTCTCCTCTTGGCCTCGTGCAGCAGCTGGCTGTGTTAGCTGGAGCATTATATTTGTACTTTAATATTAACGTCAGATCACACACTCCAAGCCCAGGAGCCAAGGCTCTTGAACGGTGCTAGCACAATGCAGCCACAAGCACTCACTCCAGCATTTTCCTTAAGAGACTCCTCGACCACAGATTTGCTGCTCATGCTGGCCCAGAGTGTGTGTTGATGGGGAAGGTGCCAGCTCTTGTCAGTCACTAGTGTTGTCATGAATTAGCAGGGGCCACACAGGGTACAGCCATACGTGTCAGCCTTGTGAATGAGTGCTGGAGCAAGATGTGAGAATGGGAGATCCTGCTAAGACAAAGTAGCAGGGAGGAGAGGAGCTCCTGTGGCCCAGGAGCTGCTGGGTCCTGCCCATCCAGCATGGCCAAAGCACAAGCAGCCTTCCCCCACTCCCCCATCCACTTCTGCACTGAGACCTGATGGCAGCATTGCTCCTGCAGCAGCTGGGAATGTGAGGCGTGATTTTGGGGTCAGCAAGGCTTTGTCCTTGGGTTTTGTGAAAAATAGTGGGTTTGTGTACCTTGGGACAAATGAAATCAAAGAGCTCAGGTCAAGAAGTGTATCAGGTGCCAGCAGTGAAACTGCCCCAGTTTGTTTGCGTGATAGAGCTTCTGTCATCCAGAGCTGGAGGCTCTTGAGCATGTTTTGGCCTGGTGCCCCAGAACACACAGTCCTTGTTGGGTTTTACAGCCAGTTAAACTCTAGACATGTTTCTGGGACAAGCTGACTCGCCAGTCTCTTCCACCCCTCTGGCTCTACTTCTAGCAACTTGCATGATTTTGTCACATGCCATTGGACAATTTCTGGTTTTTCTTAAAGCCCAACTGCTGGACTCAAGACACTGTGTGAGGAATCGTAGTTGAGACAGCAGGGAAAAAAATCCCAGCACTTAGTTCTAAGTTGTTGATATTTAGTGCTTTGAGTCACTCTTTTGTAGGCTCATGAATGCAAATTCATCAGTTTAAAAGCACTTATTTCTAACAGTAAAAGAAATCTCACACAGTGGTAGAAGATAGAAACATTAGGGAGAGTCTAATGAGACTGGGAACCCTCTGCAGTGTGTGCTGCTCATCCTTCAGCAGTTACACCTTTCACAGCACACCGTGGGTGCCGTGGGGTGTGGAGCAAACATCCAGGGTTTATTGCTGTGTCCAGCACAGCCCCGAGCTGCCTGAGTGCTCTCGCTGTTCATTCAGCAGCAGCAGCACACTTGGGAGAGTGTGGACTTATCTCTTGCCAGGGTAGCGTGTCTTTGTGACTAATTCTGATCCAGGATTTTCCTGGAAAAGAAAAATAACCCTGTGTCTGCCCAGATCTGTGTTGTGCTGCACATAAAGTTATTTGTGTATGTGGGTCGAATTCCTTTGGTTCCTAGTGTCCTCTGGTAGGCACACAGTGAAGTATGCAGAAAAAATTTACACCCCAAAATCAGAATCCAGATTACTTTGTAGAAGAACATCTGACAATTTTCATTCTGAAACTTACATGGCATGGAAATAAAAAGAAGTGAGTAAAAAGAGTTTACGGGTTTTGAGCAAAAGATGGTGTTGGCTAGGAAATTTCACTGATGAGGTATTTGCTAGTGAACATCACGACTTTGTTCCACCAGAGCTCAGGACAGCACAGTTCAGCTTGTGCTGCAAGGCTCCTGGAGGCTGTTCCCTTCATCCTCCTTTGGAGTGATGTGCTGTGCACAGGTGGGGTGTGAGACTGACTGCTCCAAAATTTCTCAGTGCTCCATTCCACCGTTGTTTAGGTTTGGCTGTAAAAATGTAGTGCCCTGTCACATCATGAGAAAACACATGAGAAGGGACAGTGCCACTCCTGGGTACAGCACTGGCAGCTCAGTGAAACTGTCACCTGTCACCTCCGACTGAAAGGGCAGAAGGAACCAGCAGAAATTCTGCACTTTCAGAGGTGCCTGCAGACTGAAGAGCGTCTCAAGGAAACAGAAGGAGGGATTTATTGTACACAGATGTACTCACTAAACGACGTGCTGGTGTGGATCGTTGGTTTGGAGAACGAAAGGTGTACAGATGTGAGAGAAGGGCTGTTGTGACTCTCTGGGCCAGCTCTCCGTGCCACCGGGGCTGTGGGCAGGGCTGGCAGGGGACAGGAGCCTTGGGGCTGGGAGCTGCGGCCCCTCGGGGCAGAGGCTCCTCCCGGCACGGGCACGGCTCCTCCGTGCGGAGCCCGCAGCACAGGCGGGGCTGTCCTGGGGCTGGGGACACCCGGCCTTTACTGACCAACACCTCGCTGCCTTCATCACCTCTGCAGAACCTCCCTGCTGGCTTCATCCAGAGCTCGGCTGCCTCTGCTCGTCCTCACTCCCACCAGCACTTTCTCTGGGAGCTGGAGAGGCTGAGGCGAATAATAGACACAAATCATGACCAAAGAAGAAATGATTGTCATTGCAAAAATGTATTTATTAATGATCTTCACATAATTCTCTGGGAGTGATATTCTGCAAGACAGAATTGTGATAGATTTTCACCAAATGGGAATATTTCCCTCCAGAAATGTGTAGCATTAAAGGGAGTGAAGAAGCTGAATGTGTTTCCTCCAGTCAGGAAAATGACGGATCAGGGACAAGAGACAATACATTAGTAAACAATATAAAAAATGTACATTTTGTCATTTTGTATTCCTGAGTTATTCTAAATCTGTGAATAAATCGAGAGCTTAAAGTCTCTGGAGCTGTTTTGAAGTCTCTTGCTTTCTATAAATATTGCATTTGCCTCAAGTAAGAATTTCTGACATGTATTAAAAAAATATACATTAGTAAAGCTTATAAAATAGATATTTGGAATGCTGTTATTGTTATTTTTTATTAAAAATACAGTTTAATGCAACAATTGAGTTCTACTTCAAAGTGTCAAAATTATTTTTCATGCTTTTTTCCCTGTGTTCTTTGAACTTTATGGTTGAAGCTCTAATTTCCTGCTTTCTGGTGTTGTCCCTGTTTGAAGCAGTCATTCCCCTGCACAGATATCTCTCTCTGCTTCCCTCGCTCCGGTGGGATCCTCACACTGGGGGCTGCTGGCAGCTGGCCCTGATTAGCTGAGCTGGGAAGGTCATGTCCAGAGTGGCCTGTGGACAGCTGGCCAGTGTCACCTCTCTGGGGCAGACCTGAGGAACATCTTACAGCTGCTCCTGGGCTTCTCACGGGGAATTTTGGGGGGAAATCAATGCCCAACAAGAGCCATGCCCTCAGTCAGCCTCAGCAGAGGAGGTGAGGGCAGGTCTGTGACAAGCTGACAAGTCTGGCTGCAAGGGGCGAGTCCTGAGTGTGATGGCACTGAGAAAACAGCTCCAGTCTCCCCTTTGTGACACGGTTTTCTCTCCTGCTGTTCCACACAGCCTGCAGAGGAGCTGACAGCTATCATGTGTTTGCAACATTTAGTCCAGCTAAAGTCCAGAAGCTGTTTTTTTGTGACACTGACCATGTACTGAGCTGACCTCCAGCTCAGGCCACTGGCAGCGTGTGTAATTGCACATCCCATATGGGGCTGGCAGCAGCCTGCAGTGCTGGATGTCCTGGCAGGGCAGTGTGAGTGTGACCTGCCATCCCCTGCCCACCCTCTCTGGCAGGTGGCCGTGTTATGTCAGCACTCGGAGTGTGTCTCAGCAAGCCCCGGAGCAGAGGCAGCTCTGGAAGAACAGCCCGTGTGTCTGAGCTCTGCAGAGCTTTCCTCATGGCCACACAGCCCCGAGTGGCTGCTCAGAGCACTCAGCTCCGTGTGGAACAGCCGGGAGCTGGGACAGCCTCTGGTGAACCTTGGCCAAAGACAGAACACGAGTTGCAGCAACGGCCTTGCATGGATTTGCACACTCTGTATTCCACCTGCAGCGTCACTTGGATAAGGAAAAAATATAAGAAGCTTTTACAGGAAAAAATCTTTGTAATTTCCCTGTTGCCAGTACAGGGCTTCACCTGGAGCAATTTTAAGAATATTCTGGAGAAAACAGTTACAGCTTTAGTTCCAGAAATACACAGACTGATGCTAAAATTTGCAAGCAACTGACATGAACAGAACACATATAACAGAGCAGAAAACAAAGTCAATGAACAAAACACAACATAAATAGACAAAACACAATGTAAATGACCAGAACAGAGGACAGGAGAGGCTGCAGCCAACACACTGGAGGTTATATGTGGGTGTTATCTGCACTATATGGCACCAGCCTGAACCATAGCAGTAATATCAAAGAGCTCTTCAACTTATTCATAATTAGCAGTGGGAATGCCCAGGCTTCGTTTTGTGCTCACAAAGGACCAGGGGCTGCGTCGAAGGGAACTGGAACTCTTTAATTAACTCCTTTCTGGAGCTTTCCTTTGTTGAGGTTTCAGGCCCTGTGTTGCTGGCTGATGGAGGGAGCCCTGTCCCCCCTCGGGAGCCGGTGCTGGGGCGGCCGTTCCGGGGCAGAGCGCGGTGCGGGCCCGGGAGCGGCGGGCCCCGCTCTGCCCCCACAGCACCGCCGTGACTCCCACCCGCCGCTGTCGGGGCCGGCCGTGCCCCTCAGGGCAGCGGCTCAAAAAAAAAAAAAAAAACGCACGGCTCCAGCCCTGCCCTGCGGAAGGTGTCGGAGGGTTCCGGAGCGGCAGCGGGCCCAGAACCCGTTGTGAGGAGCCAGGACTGGGCCGGCAGCCGTTGCCCACCACAGGCTGCCCACAGCGGCTGCAGCGGGACTGTGGGCGCCGCTCCTGAGGCGACGCCGGGATGGCGAGGCCGCCGCGCTCCGATAAGCAGCGTCGCACAGAGTTGCGGGCCCTGAGGGGCTGCCGGGAGGAAGCCGCGGCATTCCTCAGATGCGAGGGGCTCTGGGTGAGGTTGTGGACTCTGCAAAGAGAATAGTTTATCCTCAAGGGGAGGAAATCCAGAACCCGCCGGAGCTCAGTGACCCCTGGCGCGGCGGCAGTGGCGGGAACCCCCGTGAGGGAGGGGCCGGCCCTGAGGGGAGCGCCCGAGCCATGAGGGCACAGCAGGGCAGCGCAGGCCGGGCCGCGGGGACACAGCAGAGCAGCAGGCGGCCTGCCGTGGGCACCACGCGAGGAAACATCGCCGAGAAGACGACACCAGGTAAGGCTTGAGGGGAAAGCGGCTGGAAGCGTGTGTGGGTGGTGGCTCGATGGCTCCCCGAGGTGGGCTCGGCCCTGCTCGGGGCAGGCGAAGGCCATGGGAGCCTGGCTGGGGATGCACAGGCGCCTTGGAACTCGGGCTGGCAGAGTCACGGTCCTTTATGAAGAGGGACGTGGGGTTTGGTGTGTGTCACACCTGAGCCCTGTGGGGATCGGCGGCTGCCAAGGCGCGCAGACGGCAGCGGAAGCCGGGCTGTGGGCACGGAGGGGTTTGCCGTGGAGCGGACTCCAGCTGTACTTCAGTGCTGATTTAAAACGAGCGTTTGTGGAAGTCCTGTATCGGTGAGTGCTCTGCGCTTTGGCTGTTTCATGTGGAGATGCTGGCGCTCCTGTTTCCCTCCCGCCGCAGGGTGCGAGGGGCCGGCGGCGCTAGCGGGTGCCGGGTTCGGCTGCCCGGGGTGTGCGGGTGCTCCCCGGGGCACGGCCGGGAACAGGGAGACACCTGCCTACACCGGCTGCCAGGAAGAGCTGGGCAAGAAGCAGAGGACCTCTGTGTCCAGGCAGAGACAGCACACACCAAAAAAAAGTCTGCATGGAGGTTTTCTTTCTGTCTTTGAAATGCCAGAGCGGCCTGGTGTGGGACAGTGCTGGAGCCAGGACCAGCAGGGTCAGGGGTGCTCAGGTGTTGCAGTCGAGCAGGTTAAAGAAAGGATTGGTGACATGTTACTTTGAAATCTGGAGAGCGGGACAGCCTGTCAGGAGACTCAGTTAACCTCATGTTGACCAGGGAACTCCAGCATGCTGGATATCCATTTATTTTCTGATGCTTTCACACAACAAATCTGCACCAGAGCATCGGAAAGTGTGAGGTTAGGTGCAGAGGTGCTCTCTTCGTGCAGTCATGTGAATTGCATCATTGTATTTCACTTAGTCTTTATCCACTGACCACTTGAGTTAGTGACAAAGGGTTTCAAGGCTAAGCATGCAAATTAAAGCAAGAGCTGCTATTGTTTTTTCAGATACCTGTCAGCTCTTCTTACTCAACCTAACGCAGACTGAATTTGAAAGCAGAGGAGCCAGGGCTGTGGTATTCCTGGCAGAATGATAGCTGACAGGCTCCTCACAGCTCCAGAATCAGAGTCATGTCTGACACAGAGGAACATGTGTTGGCAACCTTGCTTGAGCCACGTTTCCAGAGCTGTAAAGAAACTGGAGCATTTCCAGGGGATGACAGAAAAGCTGCTGTTTCAGGGGAGAGCCAGAGGCCATGTCATTGTCATTCTTCTCTGTTTGGCAATCTGCTCATATTCCTTGGAAGAGCACCTGAGAGCATTTATGGGACAGGAGAAGTAATAAAAGTTAAAGCGACAGCCTAGTACTAGAAAGAAACTTATTAATGCAACATTTATGGCTACAAAGGTGCTCCTGCCCTACGTGGGCTTGCTGCCATTCTTTTGGGGGGCAGAGTAGTGCTGCTGGGGCACAGTGATGAAAACCACAGCGTGCAAGACAAGAGCACTTATTTATTTGTTCTTTGAGAATCTGGCACTGGTGGATGCTGGTGTCCCCTCCATGAGGTGCTTGTCATCCTGTGTGTACTGTGAGTGCATGGTGAGTGCTGCCAGGGGTACTGTGACAGATGGAAAGATCCTGCTTAGTACCAGTGATTCACAATGCTTTGCTTTGCTCAAGATGCATCTGGAAGGTTTCCCAGATTATACATCTGCCCCTTTGACACTGAAGCAGCAGCGCAAGTTGGAGGCCAGAAGGAACAGAAAACAGATTTAGTCTGGGCTGTTCTTTGGGGCAGGGATTGTCTGTCTCCATGCCTGGAAAGCAACTGGAGAGTTACCCCAGCCCAGAACAATTCCTACAGCAATTGCAGGAGAGCTGGGTGCCAACAAATTGCAAGTGTGATTGGGGCACTGCAAAAAGCAAGAAGTTCCAGTGCTGGAACTGAAATTGTTGATGCCCCATCGCTGCAAGTGCTCAAGTCCAGGCTGGATGGGCCTTGGAGTGATCTGGTTCTTGTCCGTGGCAGGGGTGGGGAATGAGATGGTTTTTAAGGCATTTCCCAACCCAAACCTTTCTGGGATTACTATGATTGTTTCATTAGTTTTGTTGTGATTCTATTTATAAGAATATAAATTTATTTGAAAGCAAATACAACACAGGTGTGAGGGCCTTGCCTGAGCTTTGCTTCTTAGGAAGGTGAGACCAGAAAAGTTCCTTATTCTTCATTGTCCAGACTTTTGACAGAGAGCAACCTACCCCATATTAACTTTTGCATTTCTCATCAAGATGCAACAGACTTTAAATAGCATGTGCATGACTGACTCTTTTTTTTTTTCCTACTCCTATGGAGGCTGATATACAAAGTACCTCAAGTGGCAGCTGTCACCAGTGAGGTGGCATTTTTCTTCACTGAGGCTGACAGCAGCTGTCCAGGAGAAGTATGAATGGAATGAGAATGACATCATGTTTATTCAGGAATGACATTCCCAGCCATGGATCAGTGTCAGCAATATTTTGATAAGTTTTAGAATGAGAAAACATTTCTTGAAATGTTCCCTGATTTATCCTTTGTAAAATACACAACACAAAAAATAATTGAAGAGATTGCATCAGGACAAAGCAGGGCTTGCCTGTCCTATGTTTCCACGCAGTGTTTTATCCATGCTGCAGACAGTCCATAGGCACCAGGGCTCACAGCAGCTTTAACTCTTGCCAGCCCAGCTGGTTCACTCCACACCTTTTCCCTCTGCTGCTCCCTGCCCCGGCCCAGTTTGGAGCTGGGCATAGTGGATTTCATTGCTGTCAGAGACAACGAGTAGCTGTAAGGGAAATCAGTCAGCCAGAGCAAAGGAGGGCTGGACTAGCTTTTAGGATTAGCTTTTAGGATACTGGGACAGAAATAGGAACAGCTTGGCTTGCTTCCTTACAGTGCAACTAATGGGACTGGTATCTCAAGTATATATAGATGGTTCAGTCGGGGTTATCATGTGATGACTGATGAGTCTTTTTGTGGCTGACTGACCTGGATGAAATCTCTTCTGCTGCTAGAAGCTGTTCATCCTGAAGCCTAATGAAAAGTTTTAGGCATTAAGGACATAACCCAGTGGATTTGAACATCTAAGTCCCATAGGCCTGGAGATCTGTTTTTTATCTTTGTTGTATTACTTCTTGTGAAGTCTCTTACCACAATGGCACAAGTTGCCTCCTTTACTGCTATATTCACATTTTCTGCTAATTTTTTTTATGCCTGGGCTCCTTAATTACATTTTTGGTAATGTGCACACACTGAATTCTGATCCTTTCTCAGGTCCAGCCACCTAGGCCAGTGTCCCCAGCCACATTTTAAGCATTGTTTGAAAACTGGCTGGCAGGGCCACCCACATCAGGAGAGAGCCCAGAATGAGCCCTTGGCTGGAATTGCAGCACTGGCTGCCGCAGGCTTTGTTGTTGCTCTCTGACATTAACGAAGAGCTGATTGTTATTGTTGTCAGTAGGCTCCAAAATTAGTCCTGAGACACCTGCCTTTTCAGAGGTTCTGACTTGCCCTCTCGTACCTCTGTCAGTCAGACACCGCTGTAAGTGCTGACAGGTCAGGGAGACAAATGTTGGTCTGAATTTTCATTCTGTCTGTAAAATTTGAAGATTTGTGTGTGTCTGCCTAGTAAGAGACATAAAGCAGAAGGACATGCAAGGGTGACCTCACTGCAACTAATACTATAGCTGAACTGAAAAGAAACAACCCCAGTGTGTGTCGGAGTCAGATGTGCAGCCGGGTGTTAACTTCACAGCTTTAAATGTGTTTGTTCAGTTGTGATCTCCTCATTCTCTCTCTCGCCTCCAACCTTGGTTCTCTCATGGTATCAGATTCAACAGGGCTATATTTAATTCGAGTTCAACAGAAGGGCTTATTTAAATATAAACTTTGGGAGTGACAGTGCATGCCCTGTGAACAGCCAGTGCAAACAGCAGATGGGCACCTTACCCTCACCACAGGCTGATCTCTGAGCCAGTGGGTACCTGCAAACACCTGCTCGAGGTGCTGTAACAGTTCTGCACAGGCCTCACTCAGGTGAGAACTGGTCCAGTGTCTCAGACTTGAGCAGAGCCACCTGATCCGGGTGTGGGGCTGAACGAGGCCACCCCATGAGCTGCTGCCCACAGCCCCGGGGCCGGTGTGACCTGCAGCTTGTCAAGGGCACCACAACGGGATGGGGCTCCTGTAGTGCCCTGTGCTGATGGCTCAGGAAGGGATTCCTCAAGGTGGGGCTGTCTCTGGGGGAGCTGCTCTCCTTCTGATGCTTGTTCTGGGCAGGGTGTCAGTTGCTGCAGTCAGGCTGGAAAGCAAACCAGAAATAACCAAGTACAGGAGGAGACAGTTCAGGGAAATGTTCCACTGCAGCCTGAAGAGGATTGTCATTACCAACTGAATGGATTTTGTCCTCTATTTTGTAGACGAATTTTGTAGGTTGTTTCACACTATTATTTTAAATCTCAGATTTTTTTTTCTGAAAGGAGAAATATTTTCATGCATCATCATTTGTGTTAACATATGAAATGCCTTTTCTGACCAAAACTACACCATTATCATGAGCTTGCTTCTAGTTTTGGCTAAAGGAGGAGCTGGAATGTAGAGTAGTTTTGTATCCAGGAACTGATGCACAGTATGTTAGAAATTCCTGTGTTACACATACACATGTTCTTTTTCCCACAGCAGAAAAAAGAACTATAAAGAAATATACAGTGTTAATTTAATTTACATTTCTAGATACACAGCTTGGGAAGGTGTTGGGAAAGAGCAAAAGCAGTGGCTAAAACCTCTGTCTTTATGATCAGCAAGTTTGCAGAGTGAGAAGCTGCTCCTCTGAGTGTTGAACGAGTCTCACATTAAATACTGAGGAAGCGGCTGTTTCATCTGTGCAAGCTGTCCTACTCTGGGAAACAGATCACTTGGTTGATCGCTTTACAACCACATGCTAAACATTCTAAACAATTTATGCATTTTAACTGTATGTTTTTCTCTCTCAAAACTTGCTACTCTGCAATGTTCCACAGATCTTGTTTATAACACATTCATCTAAAATTATCTCAGTGCACACAGCACCCTCCTATAGAACAGATGCTATGTAACCTGAAGTTCTGTTTTGATCTCAAATCGACGTGTTTAAGCTACTTGTGTGAATTATAAATTGAAACTAAACTAAGAAAATGAAATTGTGTTTTTTGCCATGATGCTTCCACAGTTCAATAGTTCTATTTGTTTTAGAGTGCCTTTCTGGTGTGATACTTACGGTTGCTATTTAAGGTTTAACTATTTTTGTATTTAAGGATCTTCTGGGTTATCTTTTAAAAAAATCTCTAAAAATTAACCTTTCCCAACAACATTACTGAATTTTTTCTGGGTATCTTCTCAGTTTGTTTTTTGCATCACGTCTGAATTTAGATGAGATTTATATACAAGAGACATTTTCCTTTGTAATTAGCCTACTTATATGTCTTCATGCATCTTGAAAGGATGGCTGAGTATCTCAGGAGATTAGCACTTGCATCCTGGGGCCTTTTCGTAGCTAAATCACTGGTTATCATCCTCACATAATTATTCATACTTATTTACTATTTATATTGCAGTAATTCCTAAAGGAATCTCCCAGGTTGGGCCCTGTGTGCTAGGTGCTGTAGGTGCAGGAATGAGATACATGGGCAGCACAGACCTCCATACTGCTCTGTGAATCTCCCTTTTGTAGGGAGGTCACATTTTGCAGTCCCACTAAGCAGAGAGGACAGACAATGGCTGCCCCTTTGCTTCTGTCCAAGTTCCTGGCTTCTCAGGCCTGCCAAGATGGCCTTTTCCCTGTTTAGAGACTCTGGAGAAGGTTTCTTCTGCACTGGTCTGGCATTGTAACTTGATTTTTGGAGCCTCAAAATGTTTCCGTTTCTTAGGGTCTTGGGTTTGCCTAAGATGGAAAGAAACTGATTTCCCCTCCCAGAACCTTCTGGCTTATAATAGAGCAGCATCTTTTCACTGCCCTTCTTAAAAATGTGTTTTGGACACCGATGTTCCTTTATAAGGAGACCTCATGTTTTTATATAAGAATGAAGAGCTGAAACCAGGATTTCTTCTGAGCAGGAGCATCAGATTCACTTTGGCTTCAGTATTTCACTACAGGAAGCAAATGCGTAATCAAAGCAGGGGCAGTAACAAGCCTTATGCTGGGTTTCCCCCAAAGCTGAGGCATTGCAAACCCTTTGCCTCTTCAGAGCCCTGCAGGGTCCCACAAGAATTGGTTCTTTTCCAGCCTTCCCTGGGTTTATGGGAATTGTGTTTCCTGTTTCCTCATCCCTCCTGCAGTGAGTAGACATGGCAGCTCCTAGCTGTGATCCTGACATTGCTGGGGGCTCGTGCCTGCAGGTCTGTGGGAACGAGGGGGATGAAGGTGAGGGAGAAGGAGAGGGAACACTTGCTATCAGTGGAAAAACTACAAAAGCAAATAAGGATGCTGTGACCAGGACTGCTGCCAGCCAGGTGCAGGGAAACCCAAGGCACCTAGCAAGAGCCTGCTGCTGGCACACAGCACACAGATGGTGCACACAACCTTACCAGCCATGGTGTCAGCTTCCCCAGGGCTCCCTGGATCAGCCAACCTGTGCTAAAGGCCACAGGACTTAGTGAGGTCATTAGTCACATTCCGAGGTGAGCAGCTCTGCCTCCCCTGTGTGCCAGGGGGACCAGCCCGGGCTCGACCTCGTGGTAGGGAGGGAGGCAAAGTGTTGGAGAGGAGTGATAGCTGCAGGCCCTGGCTCTGCTAGTGAGAGTTCATTCACAGCTCTGTGCTGGGGAGGCTCAGGGACTGCATGAATGGAGAGGACTGGTGCAGCCATGCTGAAAGGAATATAAGGAAACTGCTTTTGCATCCAGCACAACTCCAGAAGGACCATGGTTGGGTGAGCAGAGTGTGCATTTTACTGTTGGCTATTGTTTAATTAGGCTGTTGCTGATGCTGACACTGTGTATTTTCTTTGCTCTATCTCCTTTCCTTCTTTATTATTTCCTACTTTGGTTTGATGTTGTTGGTATATAAAATTTAAAGAGCTCTAAATTTTTTTAAAGGCCCCTAAAGGGAGCCGTGCTTTTTTTATGTTAAAGTCATTACATGAACACCTGTGAACTGTTGAGTTTAATTGGGCTACAGCTGTTGGGGAGCGAGGGGGGATTTATTGGTTTGATTGGCTGTCTTCAGATTGCGGTGTGTTGTCATGCCCTTCCAACAGAAGCACATGTGCATATCAGGTACTTCCAGGGCCCAGGGTCTGAGGGATGGGCCTGTCAGAGCAGAGTGGATGCTGTGGCCATGTGAGGATGCAAAGACAGCCAGCAGAGAGCATGGGAAAGCTGTGTCAGCTGGGGGAGCAGCAGATGGCCAGCCAGCCAGCCTGCTCTGCTGCACTGGAGGGGCTGCCAAGCTCCCAGAGACATTTCTGAGCACTGACTGATCCTGCTGTGGGGTTCCTGGGCAGGGCTGGAGAGGACAGGATGCTTCCTGGTGGGAAAGTGAGGTCCTGTCTGGAACATCACACGTCTGCATGGACAGCAGCACAGGTCACATAAGAACCGTCTCTACTAAGGAGGCAGGCAGTGGGAACAATGAACCAGGGCACCTCTGGGTGAACAAGTCCTCCTGCTAAGAAGAGGGATCTCATACACAGCTAGGGCAGTCACCACAGCTCCACAGGGAATACAGACTCCACGTGTACACAGAGATAGGGAGGAGCCATGAGGAAACTGCCACAGTACCACTGAGTACCACACAGGCAGTGTGTTTTTGGTTCATTTTCCCTGCAGGGTCTGGCCTAGTGAAGAGCACCCCTGCCCCCTTCCTGAGGGTGCATGGCATGGGGAGGGTGATCCAGGGCAGCCTGAGCTCAGCTGTGCTCTGGCCCTGCAGAGAAGGCATCTGTGTGCAGTGCTCACCCAGCTGGGTGGCACCTTTGGACCCTCATGTCCTCTGGCAGAGCCCTCCAGGCACTCTGTGCCCGTTCCCTGCCTGTGGGGGAATGTCTGTTCTCAGCTGAAAGGTCTAATGAGGGGATGTTACTGCTCTCTCTACAAGTGCCCTGTCACCTGCACCTTTGTGCCAGTGTCCAGACCCTCATGGGGCTCAGTGGCCCCCTGGTTACCAGCACATCTTCCACTCCATTGTTCTGAGACAGTTCTCTGTGTGTGTTTGTGAAGGATATGGACAGAGATACCTCTCTATTGTGCCTCAGGGTAGGGGGAAGGGTAAAAAAAATCCTTTTGATTCCTTTTTTTCTGTTGTTTTCACACCATTAGAAAATAATTAACCTCCTTAGTGAAAGCATGTCTCCTTTTCACCTGAGTAGGAAAACCTTAAAATATACATACAATATTTTTAACACTAAGCTTAAATTATGCAGTTGCTGCATTTTGATGATAAATATGCAGATGAGAAGATTTCTGCCTCTTTTATCTTGTGGTTCTAACTCTGTCTAAAAACAGATTGTCGCAGTCACCCTAATTCTGAGAAAAACAGCCTTTTGTGCATTGAAAAGCCAAAACAAGCAAGTCTGATGATCAGATCTTCTCTTCCTAGCTGGCATATGTCTGCCATGCTAGTGAAGGAATCACTTATTTCTCGTGGTGACGGCAGTTGGTGCCATCAATTCCTGTCAGCTGGGGAAAGGGATGGGAAGCCAAATTCATACACTGGTGATTAATTCTGGGAACTCACGCGAAGAAAGACTCTCTGAATACCACTGGAAAGCTCTGAGATTGCCCATTCTGCTGCAATGCAGATATATTCTATACAGATGTGATTAGATAATCCTTGTCTTTCTGCATCTTGGGGAGAGCCCTGAGTGGGAATCCACTCGTGAGCTCTGGCTGTAGATGTCCAGAGCAGACCAAGACAGGATGACATGGGTGAGTTGCAGGCACTGGGGAAGGACTCAATCAGCAGCAGATCTTGTTCTGCATCTGTGTTTACCCCCTTCCTTCAGTTTGAAAGGTGACACTTTTCATTGAAGGCCACAACTGCTTGAGCAGTTTGTGGAGGGGGTGACCACTCAGCTGTCTGTGGGAGGCAGGACTTTGGAAAATTTGCCTGGTGCTTCCACCAGTTCTTCTCTCCCTTGTCTCACATTTTCTCTCTGACTGTCATATATACATGCACACAGTCATTTTGTCTCCAAAACAGGCCTGGTGCCCTCCTTTTTGGTCTTCCTGGCCATAGTAGCATCCTTTCTGGCGCTACTAATCACAAGCAAGAGCGAGTTGCTGTGTTTATCATCATCCCTTTGCCTTCTCCTGAGTGATCCCTGTTGTCACTGGCTGTCCTTGGGGCTGGCCACTCACCCCACGAGCTGCAAGCTGGAGGCAGTTGCAGGGGTGCTGTGGCAGAGCTGGCAGCCTTTACCTTCCACATGGCACTGAGACAATGGCTGCCAGAGCCAGCCAGGTACATCCTCCTCCTTCCCAGTCCAGGAAATGCACTGTGTGTGTCTGACATGGTAACTGAGGGTAGGGGATCTGGCAGAGCACAGAGCTGTGAACAAGACTGAGCAGATCTGGAGTTTATGGGCCCAAGCTCCTAATCCTGTCCTTCAATCACTGTGCAGCCTGGTGCATTTCTCAGGACACCTGTCACATCAGTGCTGGAAACATCACTTCACACCTTTCCTTTAATCAATCAACACAGAGGCTACAAAGCTGGGACGTACCTGAACTTATGCAGATGATGGGCTCTGGTGGAGCCAATTGGCCTTGAGCTGCTTCTACAGAAACCCCTTTAATGTCACAGTTTCCAAGTGAACAGCATAGAATCAAAGAAGTGTAAAAACAAGGAACAGTCCGCAAGGGTTGTGAAACCTTGTTCCCAGACAGAGTAACTTCTTATTTGACCCAGTTCATATCCCACAGTCAAACATGAAGAGCTTTGGACTCTTAACACCATCTGTGGGAATGTGATCCATTGGCTAGTTTGCAGCTGTTCAGCACTCTTTCAAGATACATTGGAATTGCTAAGTTCAATTGAAGTAGGCAGTGAAAATAAGTGTGAAGGGTTTTAATATCGATCTGTGAAGATTATAGTGTTCATAGGCAAATAAACACTCTTGTGTTATGTTTTTGGGGTTTTTTTGCACATAACATGCTTTTATTTTAGGCTGAGGAAAACTGTAGTGAGAAAGAACAGAAGGCAAGTCCCCATGACAGCACGGGGTGTGTGTCTGCACACACATGTCTGTCAGTCTTTTGCAAATGGTTGCAGACACTCTGAAAACAAAAGTAGTTGTACACAGGAGAGTTCTTACAGCCATACAGATGGAAAATAATGGGCACTCGTGGCTTGGGCTGCATAATCCATATGCACTCACACTTTCAGATATCTGAAAATACACTTTCTGATCTCCTCAGAAGACCACCCCCCCATTTTAGGCTGTTGGGTAATGAGGGTGAGTCAGCCACATTAGGGCTTCTATTCATCCTATTTCATTGTGCTTAAGCAGGCAGTAGCTACTGGAATTGTACAGGCCATCTCTGCACCAACTCAATAGCACTGCTTATTTCTCCATCTCTTTTAAGCCTGTGCAAAAGTAAACCTGCTGAGGCTGTTCACTGGTTTTCTTTTCACTCCATAAGCTTTTCCTTTCCCAAGGAGCCCAGCACCTTGCTGCTAATCGGCTCATACACACAGTATAAAGTAGAGCTGTAGGAGATTCTGTAGAGAATCTCCACTAGTTTTTAATGGCTTTTTAGTATTTTCTTCATTAAAGAGTTCTGTCAGAAGAGCAGTGGTCCTTGGGGCATCTTTCCTCAAGAGACTGTGAACAGTAATTCCTCTTCTTGGCACCCGGATCTGGTATCTCCTTTTCTGTATCACGAGTCCTGCATGTTTAGCACATTACAAGTTCTGTTTGAATTGAACTGGTATTTCTGCAGCTGCATCATGTGATCATCCACATTAAAATGGTTGTTCTTGGATTAATAGTTCTTTCTCTACCTTTTGGACTGTAGCTTCCTTTTCCAGGAGGGGCAGGAAATCACATCCTGTGCTTTACATTGGCAGTCTTGGCTCCTTCCCAAAAAGGAGCAGAATTTAGTGCTGCTGATGCTTGCAGCTCAGTAAGATTGTTCAGAGCAATGGAGAATGTGCTGTCCCCCAGCGGGATGCAGGGGAAGCTGGGGAAGCGACATTTTGACTGAGCTCTGCTGACTTGGGCAGCGTCTCCTGAAGCAGGGACGGCGCTTCCTAAATTCCGCTGGGTGCAGAGTGCAGCCGCGGGGTCACGGCCGGGGAGCGGCCCTCACACGGCCCCGTCCGGACACAAATACACCTGCACGGGCTGCAGGTGCACTCCAGTGCTGGCCCTCCGCAGTGTGCGGCGAGCTGCAGCGGCTGCTGGGGCCGGGCTGCCGGGGGAGGAGCCCCTTGGGAGCTGAACGAGCCTGCGGGTGCTGGGGCTGCCCGTCACAATGGTTATACCGACACACTAGCGTCCTTCTGACACGACACCTGACACATCCTCATGTCTCACTGGCCTCCAAAGTGGAAACCAAGGCGAGCTAAAGCTGCTCCTCTGTGTTCAGGGCTCAAGAGACTCTGAATGTTTCTGCAATCTCAACGTTGCTATGTTGTGTTAGTGAGGAACTCCAGGAACCCACCGAGGACACAAACTCCGCCCTCGAAAAGGGCAAATGATGTCTGTACAGCACATCCTCTGCTGCTTCCAACCTGAGGCTCTCCTGCTTTTCTCAAAATCTCCTCTTGGCACAAGCCTTTATCTCCACAGTTATGGATCAGCGGATATTGTGTGTTTGTTTGGTAGCCAAGTGGTGTGGTTTTCCTTATCTAAATATCTTTGACTTCCTGGTTTTGACCTAAGGTAGCCCCACCGCAGTGCAACCACCCAGCACTCTCTTTGCTTTGGACTGCTTTGGATGTGGCACCTCCAGTGCTCACAGCACTCCAGTGGAGTGGGCTGCAAGGCTCACAGAAGGGTTTGAAAACCCTAAAAACCAGAGAAGTTTAGTGAGAGGCCATGTAAGGATCTACACCAAAAAGCTGTGTGCCCTTCACAAAATAGAGCAGAGCACAGACCACCACAAACAGCTTTCGGATGCTGGGGTGTGCTTTAGTGAAACCCGATGAAATGCAACAGGATAGAGAGGAAATGAAAGAGTTTGTACAAGCTATAGGGGCAACATATGGCAGACTGGGGATGGGGAGACCTTGGAGAGCAGTTTGTGGCCACAGAGATACTCAGCTTGTTTTACAGCACAGCTGCTCAGAACAAAAGAGTCTGTCTGGATCGCTCGTGTGTTAGCTAATGCTAGTGACAGGAAGTTTGGAAAATGTCTAAAATATTGCTCATTAAATAGGCAAGTGCAGTGCTCAGGTTTGCAACATACTGCTCAAATATGTTGGTCATAACGGACATGGTCATGACATGGGTCAACAATTTAAAGGAGGGGATGCAAATGAGGGAAACAGCAGAATCCCAGCAAAAGGGAGCAATGTGGTGTTGGTTAAGTTTGCACAGCACACTTCCAGGAGAAATTTTCCAGTGTCAATCTATGTCATTGAAAAAGGCAGAGCAGAGAGGGTATATATGGGTAAGCCATATGAATGGACCTCAGAGTACCTCCGTTTGGATTCTTGGAAAGTGGATCAATGAAATATATTTTTCTGGAGCTGAGATCTCAGTCACAAGGAGCAGATGGTTATTGTGAGTGTCACAACCAAAGCACACCTTGCCTGTGGTGATCTGCGATCTGTTGGAGTTTCTGTAATTGAGCACTGATGGTGCAAAATGTATTGATAAGTTCTATGAAATTATAATCTTGGAAATTAATACTTCTGACAGACTTTGCACACTCAAAACCAGGGATCAGTATGATCCACTATATTTTGGCTGAATCTGCTAAGGGGAATGAAAGACTGTCGTCAGGTGAGGAAAATATTTTCAGTAATGTTTGCAGGATTTATTCTTTCCTGACATTCTGAAAATAATTATGGATGAAGAGAGTATTTGGGTCTGGGTACACAGCACTGCTGCTACTTTGAGTGCACAAACAACTCTGCAGTTGGGGAGCATTAACTTGAATTGGCATAAAAATGAAATATGTTTTGATCAGCTCTGTGTTACAGTCTGTAACTACTGTGCTATGGTATACAAGGGAAATGAATTGCCTCAGAGTTTGTTGTGCTCTGTACAGCAGCGTGGTAAAATCATAGGGTTTTTGGATATGAAATAAAAATGTATCTATTTTCCATTATTCTTGAAGGAATATTTCCCCTTGTAGCTAAAGGAGAAGTTCAGAGCTGTCTGTAAAATTACCATCATGTTGCTCCCTTTGTATTCCTGCAGATGCACAGCGATTTTGGCCATCCATCTCTCTGGGTGTGGGGTGGGCAGCTGCCCTCAGCATCTTGGCTGAAATTTTGCCTCCGTGTGACCCAGATGTTTTGCAGACCCCCTGCACACTGCCGTGCCCATTGCTGTGATTCCAGCTCCTGGAAAGGACTTCTACTTACAAAAATTATTGGCATGTAATGAGTGAGGGCTGCTTTACCCAGTCTAGCATTGGTCTTTGCTCAAGAACTGATTCAGGATAATAACAGGCTGAGATAAAATACAAATGGCCACTTTGCTAGACAAAGACAATTGCTTGTGTAGAGCTTTGGCTACCGTGCAATTAATTTCTTTTCAGAGCCATGCAGCTAATATGTAACAGCCATTTGCAAGATATTGCTGATTTACATAGTGCCCCCACGTCTCCTGCAGCCAGCACTGAGAAAACGAGATTGGCTGGAGGCTTACAGTGATGTTAGCAATGAATAATACATCATCTGCAATCTGGGCTTCTTTAGCCATGTTATTTGCAGGCTGCAGGATTTCTTTTTTCTGGCTTAAGCAATATGTTTTTAGTGGATGTGTTGGAATCTTGTTTTGTGCCTTCTGCCATAGCTGTGCCTGGGATGTTTGGCCCTCCGAATTAGCACCAGGAGCTGGTTTACACAGTTGGCAGCACGTTTATGGCTCATCTTTGTGCAGTTTAGTGGTGGGACACAAACACGCGGAGAGACCGAGCCTGGTGAAGGGAGCAGCCGTGGTTGGTGTGTGTCAGCCCGCGTCCCCGCCCTCCCGCTGGCTTTTGGCACCCTCGATTTCAGAGCCCCGGAGGAGTGTGGCGGTCAGTGAGTGCAGTTCGGGCTGTGAGTTTGCCATCTAGTGGCTACTGGGTTTGATACTGGAGTCCGAAGCAGCCCCCGGTTGAAGCCGCCCGCTTCAGGCGCTGCTGCCGCTCCCGCTGGACTGGCGGCAGCGCAGTGGAAGCCCCAGCCGCTGCCCCCTTCACCTGCTCCGTGCTGGCGCTGCTCACGGCTCCGCTCTCCTTTGGCTTAGCGGCTGGCTGACATTTGAGCTTCGCTGAAAGGTGAAACATGCTGTCAGGCCAAAGAAGTCCCGGACTAGAATCGGAATTTGGAAACATTTGTGTCAGGTTCAGCCCTCCAGGGCCAGAAGCCAGCTGCATACGCAGTCCTGCTGTGCCAGGCTGACGCACTGAGGTTCCTTCCTGGCCTCAGCAGCATCTCAGCCTGGCTGCACATCCCTGAAGCAGAACCAAATTCTCCCCACTGCACAGATTCAGCAGGTTATGGTTCAAGTCATTTTCCTCCTGGCTTTGTGAACCAGAGCAAAGCTGTTGTGTCGCTGCCGTTAAGTCTCCTGTGCCAAGAAAAAGGCTTTTCAGGCTGGTGACCTGGTGTGTGCTCATGTGTACACACAGGTGAGAAAGACACTCTCTCTAGTCCCTTCTTAAGGGGGAGGCGACATGAAATTGTTTATTTGCACTGCTGATACCGTCACACAGCAGTCTGTGTGCTTGGGTGGGAATAGGAAGGAGCACCTGTACAAAGAATAGATATTAATTTGGGTGGAAAAAAGAGCTGTTTTGGAGAAATGTCCCCCGCCCCTTCCTCCTGGGGCGTTTACAGGAGTTGCACTTGTTTGCTGTCCCAGGTACCAGAGGAGATGAGGTGCTGCTGCTTTGTGCCTTTCTCCTCCATGATCTCATGTCTGAATCAAAGCTTGCCTACAGGTGGTGATCGTGCCCAAAAAGGCTCATCACTTACCAAACAACCGTCTGCAGTTATTTGTTTGTCCTCTGTAGCCAGCTTAGTTACTTATTGATATCAAATGTTTGTCTCACCATGTTGAAATGAAAAGGAAGAGATAAAAGCCCCGTTCTTGCTTGAAGTGCCAAATTAGCTAAGAATGGTGACACTCTGCTACTCTTCTCATGTGTGCTCAGATAGAAAGGCATAAACCATTGCTCTTTGTACACTGGGGTAGCTTGTTACCCTGGGACAAGGCTTGTTCCAATGCTTGAACTGTGAGCCAGAAGCATTTGAAGGATTTACTAGACAGTTAAAATACAGGAGATGCTGCCTTGTGCATTGGGCATTGCTCCAGGAGCCAGGATGAAGGAAACATTTCCTCCAGGGTAGCTGCAGTGGAGCCTAAAGCCAGCAACAAGGCCAAGGGTTTGCTTTCAAAAATCTAGTCCTAAGGCACTTGTAGAACATCCTGAAAGAACAAATCCCCATTGTGTGAGTGAGGCAGCACAGGTTCTGTGGTGGGAGTACAGGGTCAGTGCCTGCTCCTGCCAGCAGCCTGCGTGGTGTGGTGCAGCCACTGCATCTCCTGGGGGTGCAGGCAGGAGCTCCACGCAGTCTGCTTGCACACGTTTCTAGTTTGGGTCCTGCTGCAAGTCAGCGTTTTAAACCCCCAGCGATTCTGTGTGAATGTGCCTTGTAAAATGATGTCTGCAGACATTCTAAGCAGACCACAGCATTTTGATGGAAGTCAGGGTTTGAATCAAAACCACCTCATTTCCCTCCAAACCCTGTTTCCCCATCAGACTAGTCTGGATCCCATTTGAAATGTGTTAATCAGAGAAAAATGACATGCCTCTACTCTGAGGTCTGTGTAAATTCAATGTGACATTGAGAGAGACCCAATGCTCCATTCTTCATCAGGCTTGTGCTCCTGCTGTAAATGCAGGAAGATTGGAGATTCTCTTTAAATAGCAGTACGTGTAATATTGGAAATATTTTCTCACAGGTGTGAGAGAACTGTCAGTCAAGAAAAGACATGCTTCTGTTCCTCAGGATCTTGGGCAGAGGCAGCAGTGAGAGCAGAAGGTTTGCCCTCTGACTTTGCCTAACTATTCCTGAGGCAGAACTGTTCTTGGGAACAAGGTGCTCAGATCATGCTGGGATTGCTAGAAGAGAGCTCACTGCATCCTGTTGGTAGTGTGACTAAGTCCTGCAATATTTGATGGGATTTTTTTTTTCCAGATGCTGAAAGAAGTGGCTTTTTGTGCAATTTGAGCTCTTACATTATGAAAGATATTTCTAATCTTTGTGGTTTCATGAGAACATTCTAAAACACGAAATGAATTCAGCTAATGGACCAGAAACCAGAAGGCAAAGAAAGAGAAAACAAAGTATATCTCTTCTCTCCATCACGTGGTTAGTTTGGGGAGGAAGAATGAGTCATTATTTTGTAGCACATAAAAGTGGCTGTGATTACCCCTGTTCCAAACCCACTGATATGCACAGAAAAAAGGAGCTGCACTCAACACTTGCACAGGCTCCGTGGAACTGATCTGCCCTCCCCTGGGAGGTGAGGACACTGGCAATTTCTTGGCAAGAGATGGGAGCAGAGAACATGTTCAGAAACTGCTGCCCCTGGGCTGGGGTCCCACAGCCACTCCCTGTGTGTGGAGCAGCTCTGGCAATGAGACCCCTCCTGGCTCGGGCCTCCTGCTCACCATGTCTAACCTACTTAGGAGTCAGCACATTGGAAGAAATTCTAATGTTGAGTAGTCTAAAGCTCAGGTCTCTCATTTTAATTACTTTCTGCCAAAGTAGTCAAAATTACCTTGCCTTTTGAGGCAGATAAAATCAGGACAAAGATACATGGGAAGAGCAAGCAAGCTTAGAGCACACATCGTTTGTTCAGTATGAGCTCCCCCTGGAACTGAGAGCTGGAAGAATCCTGCTGGGCTGGAAAACAGTAGTCCATCACAATAACTACAGATCTGGGGAGAAGACAGAGGTGGAACCTTCATGTCGGGTCTGTTTACAGCCAGGGGCAGGGCCAGGATGGTTTTCCCTCTTCCGGGATTCAGTGGCTGTATAAACTGCACATACCCCACTTTCCTGGTAAGGGGCTATTTGCCAAGGCAGAAGGAATCCTTGAAGTCCCTTTTCTTGGACTTAAAGAAAGATCCCAGCCAGTCCAGAGCTGAAGCAGCATTTTTGGTTGTAGTTTCCAGATTCATCAACTTCTGCTTTAATTCTTGGTGCTCACAGTTTTAATTTCTAAAATCCTACCACTTCACGATCTCCACCTCTGAGATCTCTATTATCCCTGTTGTGCAATTACTGTGGATCAGAGTTGAATCTATTTTTACTCTCTTGTTTTTCCCTTCAGTTTGTAATGCCTCTGGGAGTGAGTTCTGGGAAGAATCTGCTTTGGTTTTAAGCTGTGTGGTGCCGCCTCCTCTCCCATTATCACTCTCCGGTTTCAATGGCCCCATTGTGCTGTCTGTACTGGCACTTTGTTTGCTTTGAAGTGTGGGTAAGAAGTTGCTCCGTCCCTCCAGTTTAATTCTGTCACTCCCGGCACTGACCCTCCTGCCGGGAGCTGTTTGCCGGAGCGGCCGTTCCCGCTGCACACCTGGAGCCCTCCAGGGCAGGTACGAAGTGCCGCGGCTTCCCCGCAGCCCCACCGACACCCGCGCCCGCTCCCCGAGCCGGCTTTGCCTTGTCTGGTCCTTCTTCCTTGGGTGAGAGGGGTCGGGGATGCCGTGGATCCCATGGTTTTAGTACTTTGACCATGGGGCTTTTTCCTTGAGAAACTTTGATGGAGAGAGACAAGAAAATAATTCCGATGAGGCAAAAAATGCTGTAAAGGAGAATTGTTCTAACGTAATTTCTGACGGCATTAAACTCTTTCCATTGTGCATTTCTCGGGCTTTATTGAATCCCAGCCAACTTCCTTCAGCTTTGTCTCATTTCCCTTCAAAGTTGGCTTTTCTCAGCTCCAAGATATTTGTGTTGCTGCCCTTTCTGCAGACCCTCATCTGCATTTCAAACCTGGTGCGAGATTACCATCCCTGTATCTTAGGTATCTCTGTAGTCATTTAGTACACCTGGCTCACATCCAGCCCTTGGATGCAGCCTTGTCTCTGATCTGGCTGACAGTGTAAAGCAGCTGCTCTCCTGTTCTATCCCCAGGAGCACAGGCTCTTCTGTAAGTGTCCTGTTGTTTCCCAAATGAAGTAAAATCCCCCCTGGACCACACTGCTTGCCCTGTTGACAGACCTCCCAAGTCTTTTCCCTTCCCTTTCCTTTTCTTACCCAGCCACAGTGGTGCTGTTTGGTGCTCTCCTCAGTGGCTGTAGCTCTATGCCCATGTGTTTGGCTGCAGCCATGGGCAGGTCCCAGGGCGGTGAGTGCTCTGCTGGGGCATGGGGACAGCCAGGGATGAGTCTCTGTGTAGGCAGGCACTTGGATGTGCTTCTGATGAATATTTAAGATCTCACCGTGAGCACTGGGCTAATGAATTGCAGTTCTAGCATTCACTGAAAAAGTGTCACAAACATAATGGGGACAAAATTTGCTTAAAATTTGTTTTCAACATCTGTGGCATTTTTCTCTCAGTTTATTCAGCTCTGTTTTTTCTGCATCTTATTTACTTTGGACTGTGAAACTGCACTAGTTATTTTAACTTTTTTTGTTTGTTTGCTTGTTTGTTTTGAATAAACTTTCTTTTACTATTCTGGAGACAGAATGGTACCACAAACTGTTTGCCTTACTTCCAGGAGACATTATATTATTAATACTTTCTAAAACTTTTGGGGTTTATTGGTTTTATTTCTGCTAAAGCTTGGACTCAGAGCCTGCAGTCAGGGTTCAGAAGAGGAGTATTAGCTGTGACCCACATGCACTGTGCAGAATTTAAGGGTGGGATTAGAGGGGGAGAGTTTTCAGTATACTCTGAGTGCACATATCCTGCAAAGCTCTTACGGTGCTGATGTCTCCCTGGATGAGTCCCTGGCAGAATTTCCCTCAGGCTGCCCTGAAGGCCCATTCTGGAGCTGGTCAGGTCTGTGCCCCGTGCTGGGGCTGCCGGGGGTGGCAGCGTCCCATCCCCCTGAACTTGTCCCACAAAGCAGTTCTCAATGGAACAGCGTTGGCCCACGTGATGGGTGAATCCAGGTCAGAGAGCATGGTCCCTTCACATCTGCTCTGTGCTTGCTGCTGACATTTTCATTCAGCCTGCCTGTACTGGGCAGCGATGGAGGTCTGTGAAGGGGGGACAGAAACATCTTTCTGCTGGGGGAGGACAATGGCAGGACCTCCCAGTAACTGCAGCTGTGTCGGGGCTCTGAATACAACGGGCCACTCTTGGCAGTGCTACTGAGGTCTGGCTCTTGGAAAGCAGCACTGTGATTCAGCTGTCACTCACCTCCCAGCAAAGGGAGCTTTGAAAAGGCGCCTCTGCTGCTCTCCTGGAGTAGCAAATATTTCCTAGGCCTGTGCTGCTGAATGGGAGAGATTGCCATTGTCCTCCTTCCCCTCTCAGGCTTGCTGGGCTTGCTCTAAATGGGCCTTTTGCAAGGGAACAATAAGCCCAGCGAAGGGTCCAGGTTGCACATGTCTGAGCAGTGAGAACACTCCAGCACTTGTTCATTGGCTCCTGTGATGTGAAAAGCTGTGCTGCTGACGGGGCAGGGGGTTTTCCAGCCACAGCTGTGGTTTGTTTTCTCTCTCAGGTTGTGCTGCTCTAGGTGTACATCTGCATGTTTCAACTAATTTCCTAGAAAATATTTTCACCCCAAGATTTACACTGGCCTCAGAAATGTTTCCTTTTGCAGCTGGAGGTCTGTGATAAGTTTGCAGTGAAACCCACCAGGCAGGTGGGACCTGAGTTCACATGGCTCTGCTCTGATTAACTTAGGTTTGGTAGAATATCCCCAAACTTGTATTGCCTCGTGGTTTTGCAGCAAAACCACACACACCTCTCTGCTTCAAGCCTGGCTGAAAAGCTGTGGCTCGGGCTGACGTTCACAGTGAACTTCAGGGCTAGAAGACGTTGTTTCTTAGGAATCTGTATGGACACAGAGGTACAGTTTTCTGCCTGGACCACGGAACATTTTCTAGTTTTCCTCTGACCTTCTCATGAAACTTTCAGTGTCACAGAGTTACACGCTGCTTTTCTACACAACTGATGTCATTCCTGCCCTCTTTCTCCCTGCTGTAGCTGAAATAATGATTTTTGTGTATGCAGCATTGATTTGCAAGAATGTTTTAGTATTCTGAAGCTTTTATTTATTGGGAAGGAGGACCAGGTCCTACCTAAGGAAGAAATGGGTTTGGTCTCCCATTGGAAGAGTTATGCTGTGTAGTAGAATACAATAAAAACTTATCACAGGGAAACAAATATACCGTGTTACAATCTGGATTTCTCATCTGAAAGTTGGAAATATAGCCATGATGATCTTTGGGTCATTTAAAAAATATATTTTAGTTTTTAAACCCCACCAAGATCCCAAATATAGTAGAATATATTCACTTGCTCTTCGTGCAATATTTCTTTTTAGGGGTCATATAGCAATGACCTGTCTAAGAGTGCCTTAAGACCAGGAGCAGCATTCGGTGACTCACAGTGTCCTTACTCCTCCAAAGTGTGGCTGACACGATGGGCTTTGTTTCCCAACATTGCCTGTGTAGATGCCTGAGGGATTAGAGAATTTTTCAGTATATATAATCTCTGCTTACATACTCCTACAAATCAATGTCAGCTTTTATTTAAAAAAAAACTATCAGAAAAATTAGTTCTTTGTTCTTTTCAGACATTCGACGGTCTGATTTTTCTCCTGTGCTAGTCTTGCTCTAGTGCAATTTGCGCTGGTGCTTTTCCTGATTTAGGGCTGTCTGAGTGAAAGGGGAATCAATGCTTCCTTTGCAAAGTGACTCGGACTGCAGCCTGGCCACACCACCCCATCAGCAGGAAGTTTGCAAAATTGAGGTGACCGCACCCTGGCTGTGAGTCCGGGGCTTCTGTGCTGTGCTGTGTCCTCCAAATGCCAGTGAGGAAAATCTCTTTGGAAGTTTCTGCCTTGCTCATCCCATTTACTGAAACTAAATTTCAAGAAGCTAATCGGGCAGAGAGTGCAAAGGATGAAATGTTAGAAATCAAATTAATGAAGCTGAATCACCAATTTGTGACCTAGAAGACTATTAGGAGTGATCAGAATTAATTAACTCTCCTTTGCGATGCTTCAGAGGAAGCCAGCGAGCACAGAGACAGAGGACATGGATGGGATGTGACTACCTGGGCCAGCTGAGGCAGCGTGGCCAGGCTGGCCCCAGCCCTGCTTCAGTGGCCACTCGTGGAGCACAATTAGCAGAAATGGATGGGAGAGTTGCCATGGTCCCTTCCTGTGTCCTGCTCTTCCACACTTGTTTAGGGACATGTGGATGAAGCTGGGAAGAAGCAGCCATCCTGTTATTTGTGATGGAAGTGCAGGGGTGTCTAAGGGACCGAGTGGGATTTTGAATTTTCTGGTAGAAGGTACTGACAATTCCCAGAAAAGGTCTCATCACTGCTCCCATTCAATGAATTTGTTTCTTTGGCTCAAGCTCTGTTTGCAGGTTGAGGTTAGAGGTATCTGATGGCAAGTGGCCACCTCACACTCCATCTTGGAAGCCTGGCAGCAGCCAGCAGAGGCAGAGTAACCATGACACAAAATCTTACTGCTACTTCCCTGGTTTAATCGGAGCCAGGATTGAGTTCTAAACACTTCTAGAGAAAGGTGATACATGTATTAAGTTGTAGCTTCTTTTCTTTCAAAGGTCAGAGTTTTAGACAGCTCTGGCTGATGGTTGCCAAAATTAATTGGTCATTTGGGATACTCAGTGATATGAAGTCAACTTCTTACTGAAGTGAATGTGAAAGGTAATACCTACTTTAGTAATATTTGGGAATTTTAAAGAAAGTGAATATTTTCCTCTCCATTCTTTTTGGGACAAATATGGAGAAAGAAGATAGGTAATCATAATTACTTTCACTAACCAGAACTGCAGTGTTTCTTCTTGCATCAGTAAATTCTTTTCATACTCTAAACTGCCCATGGGAGGAAGAATTGGTGAAGAGATGGCTCCAGTTTCTTCAATAATGCATTGTTTAGTAAATGGACTGTCCGATCAGGAAATAGTGCTCTGAATATGATCAACATCGACATTGCTGGCTGGACAACTTACAAAGGAGCATTTTGAAATTAATTTGATGATTATGAAAATGTCTTGGATCCTTTGCTGAAGGCTAAATAAACACAATTAAAATATTCTTAGTTTTCAATGTGCTTTGTTCAGTTCATTAAGTGTAACTAGAGCTTCCAGTTATCTGCATTTAGTTTTTCAAAAAATTGGAGGGTATTTTTAGAGCAATGTAAAGCTTATTGCTAATTACACCTGGGGGGAAATCTCATTAGATATTCATTTGCTCTCAGAGCTTAAAACAATTCTAATGAGCTGCATTAGTTGTGATAACACTGACTGACTCTCTCTTGTCTGCTCCCCCTGGCTTGTCTGAAACAAACAAAGATTCTGTGGAGCCTGGAGCTCAGCAAATGTGACCTTGGCTATCTTTTGGGCCGCGGGGAAAGAGGCGCAGTCCAGAGGACAGGGAGGGGGTTGTGCAGTCACAGCTTGGAGCTGAAGTGGCAGATGACCTCACAACCAGGACACCAGAGCAGGGGAGGTGCCTTGTCCTGCCCCTGCTGCAGCCCTGGCTGTGCCAAGGAGGGCCAATCCCCCTTTCCAGCCTTTCTCTGCTCAGCTGATGGTTTAAGGTCTCATCAAGGCCCTAAGAGGTGGCCTGGAAAGCACCTGTGAGAGGCCTGACCTACCTCCTTCCCTAGAGAATGAACCATCCCTAGGCCGTGCCTAGCTAGGTCTGTGCAGCTGGGGCTGGGGAGCCCTTTGGGAAAACCCAGAGGAGCAGCTGGTTTTGCTCTCACATAGCTGCTGCTCAGAGTAGCCCACGGTGTAAAGCTTTGTCAGCCAGGTTGTCTGCCTGGAATGATGCCATGAAGAGCAGCAAGCTTGGTTCTCAGTCCTCTGCTCCACCAGCTGCCAGAAGAATTACTGCTTTATTTCTACTTCACCTGGAGATTGGAAGGGTTTCTGGCGAGGAACCATCTCTGCCTTGGATGACCTAAACGCAGGACAGTGAAAGAGAAGCTGAAAGGAAGAGTTGCCTTGCCTTGCCTTGCCTTGCCTTGCCTTGCCTTGCCTTGCCTTGCCTTGCCTTGCCTTGCCTTGCCTTGCCTTGGTGGGAAGAACATGGATGTCAGGCAGATAGAACACAACCGTTTTTACTTCTCCCTACACCAGTACATTTTGGATGGACTGGGCAGCCTGTGAAGAGTTCAGTCCTCACTGGACTTAGAAATTATTTGCAGCTGCTCTTTCTATTGCTTCACACTAAGCACCAGCAATGACTCAAACTCAAAAAACAACTGCCCAAATTAAGTGTTGATGTTGCTCCTTTCCATTTTATAAATGTAGCATCTTTGTCCAGGGCAATGAGAACATACAGAGAAAACAAACTGCAGCCGCTCCCCATGATGGACTGAAACAAGCCCATGAAACTGGGAATGTGTTTAAATAATTTCTTTCTAATCATGCAGAACAACCTAGTGGCCTGGGAAAAAACTTGTTTTTGTGGCTCTGTAAGCAACACAGGATCTTCATCTCCTCATGTAGCATGCGAGGAAGGAAGCTGCTTGTGCATACAGGTATGTCAATAAGTGGCAGGGCAGAAAGGTGACTGTGAGTTGAGACACTCCTTGGAGACCAGGGAGACTCAATGTGGGTGTAAAGTGGCACACTGAGACAGGTTTACTGCTGCTTCTGGGAGAGGCTATGAATTGAGTGGCAGGTAATGGTGTAGGAATGATCACACACAGAGCACATATATGGGATTCTTTGGTAATTGGGGACATTTTGGCATTGGAGCTGAGCAGGTGAGAACAAGCTGCCAGAGTCTGCTCGTCAGCAGGAAGAAAAGGCCTGGCTGCAAAGACAGAAACTAATTTTGTTTTAATCTATTGGTTGTAGAGTAGAGAAAAGGCAAGTAGAAATATCAGGCTTGGCTACTGGCAGAGAGAATACACCTGAGTCAGAGAGAAGCTGCCTGGACCAAAGTTATAAGTAGAAAGGTGGAAACCAGACTTTATTCCTCAAAGGATAAGAGAGCACAGAAAACGAAGCTTTCAGGGAGCTGAAGGGTGTGAAGTGGATGGTTGGTACCAAACCCCCTACTCCATGGCTCTCTTATTAAAGAGGTTAAAGGAACTGTGGGTCTAAATTGGAAAGGTTTTCACAGGCACTTCACAGAGCTGAAGTGTTTTGCAGGAGATTCCTCAAAGGTGGAAGGCGGACAGCCTCCCACCATTATTTAAGGAACGACCCAGATGTGCACCAGGGTCTTGCAGGGAAGTTCGTTTCCCTTCAGGTGAAGACAAGTCTTAGAAAATGTTTTAATAGATGAAAGGTGGCCTGTTGAGAAACGCACAGCTTGACCAAAGATAGCCAGTATGGTTTCCGGAAAGGACCTTTTCTGCCTCGCTAACTTTTGGAAATTTCTTTTTTTAGAACATACACTCCTGTCGGCATAGACAAGAGGCTAAGCAGGAGTCAGGAGAGGCTTGGATCTTCAGACGGTGTTTGACAGGGTCCCGCGTCGGAGGTTAATGTCTAAAGGTGGGGAGTTGGAAAGGGGAAGAATTGGCTCACTGATTGAAAATTGGCCAGAGGACAGGAGCAGAGTGGGGAAAGGAGGCATAAATAGAAGCCTTTCAAGATGAAAGACAAGTTAATAAAGGAGCGTGTACTGTAGGAGACTGCACTGGCAGATCCTGGTCTTTCTGATAGTTACAGTGTATGAAAGACTTGGCTGAGGACATAGAAAGCAAGATTTCCTAGTTTGCAGATCACATCAGATTTGGGAGTGGTGAATAATGAAGAATTCCAATACAGGCAAAGTGGAGACCACTTCTATGCTTTGATATGATGACAAACACAGACCTAGACAGAGCAAGACATTTTACAGCCACATATTGGGTTACTGGTATCTAACCTCTTTTTAAAGAGTCTGGGATGGTCATTGGTTTTAATACTTCCCAGTAGGCTTTATTTCTTGCCAAGCTGCTGGAAGAGGCTCACTGAGAGTCTGCTTGTGTACATTGTAAATTTTATTTTCTGTTTTGGCTGGTAGAACTCATGATAGAACAACTCCATGCGTTTGAAAGGGCAAAAGCATCTCGAATTGAAAAGGGCAGAAAGTAGGACTAAATGAACTGGTTTAGAAGGAACATACAGAGGGTCCTTTCAGGTTCAGCCCAAAGGTCAGAATAGCTCAATGACCTTGGAGAACAGACCAAATGCACCAAACCCACACTTGGAGTAAAACTCATCTGGCTGAAAACTGAAGTGGCGTCTTTCCAGGATGTCTCGTTCCTGCAGTGGTGAACAACACTAGCCAAGATGAAGCCTTTTAGGAGTAAGATGATTCTTCTTCAGTCACACTGCACAGCTGGGGAGGTAATTTACGTGTCTGTGTGTAACCAAAAGGAGCCTGGTTGACAGTGGGGGAACAGATCTGTCGACTGGTCTGTCTTGGCTGTCTTGAATTCGGAGGATCAATGACATTTTCCACTGTCTCAGGGTAAATACTGTGGTGGTGGAAGGAAGAGCTGTCTGTGCTAATGCTTAAGTCAAGTTTCTCTAAGTCAGCTTCAGGTGTTTGGGAAGAACTGTTCAAAGAAGGGGATCCTTGGAAGCCAGTGCTGCCATGAGAGGCAGCCACCCGCAGCCAGGCTGAACGTCACCTCGGTGCCTCTGCCAAGGCAATGGACACCAGGGTCCCCAGCCTGGGCTGGGCCTCTTTGGAGTTTGCTGACATCAGCCACGTAAAAGCACCGAGCTTGTGGAATGAGATGGAGTTCAACTGTCTGAATATGGCACAGAGGTGCTCCTTGAGATGCTTCAGAGCTTCTCCCAAAATGTCTGTTTTGAAAGTTGAACCTCTGAATGTTTTACATCAATAGTGAAAGTGTCTTCACTAGGGACTTTCCCCAGACCTACTCCTCAGTGATTTATTTCTTGTCCTCCAACTAGGCTTGTGTAAATTCCTTAGGTTATTTTTTGGGTACTAATTAACTGTGCATTAGAAATCATATTATACAACTGGTAATGAGTAAAATCTCCGACACACTCATACACCAACCAAACCTTGGCAAATTGTAATTAGCTCAGGACTTGATACTCTCTTATTCTCCATTTCATTTTTTTTTCCTGAGGAAAAAAAAGCCCTACATAATGAGCTCTTTGAACCTAAATCAAACAACATTTTCAGTGGGGACAGGTAATGAAATGTTAGTCAAACCCATTGCAATGGGCAGATCAATCACTGCCTTGTAAGATCTAAAAAGGAACTCTGAGATAATGGTGGCAGAACGGCTCCCGTTGCAAATCTTGCAGGCACAGCCTCTGTGGGTCACACAGGTATGGAGTGGGGAGCTCTTTCTTTCAATCCCAGTGTGCTCAGAACAGCCAGTTGCCACTTTGCTGAAAGCAATGGGATTGAGACAAGAAAAGAGGCTTTCACTTTTGGATCAAGCCAGCAAATTCTCTGTGCCAAGAGGGAACCTGGAATGGGTATTAAGTCTTGCAGGAATGCTGAGGGAACTGAATATGTGTTCTTGGCCTCATGGCAACAACAAGGGAGCGTATAAAGCAAACAGTTGTGAGCTACTGAGCTCAGCTGCTCACCAGGGAGATGAACAGTTTGCTGGAGCTCCAGTTTCCACATTAGCATCATACAACAGCCTCATCTATTAGTGCAGTGTGCTCTCATGTTGGAGATGCTGTTGCAGCACTGAATCACTTCCCAAGACGCTAACTTTTTCGTTTCTCCTCAGCAATAAGGCTTTTTGGAAAACAAAATATTGGTCCCCCAAGAAATTCTGGTATTTCAGATTTTTTCTTTTGTCCTAAATTGTGATTAAAATTGAAATGTCGAAATGTTATATTAGTCAAAATATCTGCAATATTTCAGTTGGGAAAAAAACTGCAAATAATTTCCTAGTGTCAGAAATTATATATAACAATAAAGTATATAGGGATATAGAGTTCAGAATGTAGGAACAAATTGTTCAGAAGTATTCCTATTTCAAGCTTTGTTGAGCTGCCCACGTTCCCAGGGAGCACTTCTGTTCTTGATGAAATAGCATTTCCTGATTTTTGACATTTGGTCAAAAACATTCAGAGCATCTCTGCTCAGCCAGAGTGGCTGTGGCGAGGGCGGACACAGCTCTTGTCACCCAATTTGTTTAATGTTTGTTTTTGCTTCAGCTGTAACCCTGAAAGTCTCTTAGTCTTGCTCTACCTTTAGCATTATCTCTCTCTGTGTTGTTACTGCATGATTTGGAAATTAAATCTGGCCTGTGACCTTTTGTCATGCATGTTGGAGGATTTGCTTTTGGAGTAGACAGCAGCCCTGATGGGATCGATGGCTGTTTCAGTGAGTGAACTGATTCTCTTTACTGACAGGCACTTCTCACCTGTCAATGTGCTACTTTCCTCCAAGTCCATGGGACACTTCATCTATCTGTCTGTCTATCTATCCATCATCCTCTAACAGGGCTGCTGAGCATTGGTGCCTGCTGAGCACACACCTTGGGTAACACCATTCATCACCTGCCTGATGAGCCTGTGCTTTGAGTTACTTGAAATACATAAAAGTGCTGCTGGTAATTTGCTTTTTTGGAGTGTTTCACCAGGATTCAGATCATTGTGGCTGAAGGTGCCTGTGTCCCTGGAGATGGAAGGAGGAGCACCACCCCAAAGCAACCTCTGAGGAGGGGTTGTATTTCTGTTTTCCTCCCCTCTTGGCCAGAAATCCTGGCACAGGTTAATCCTTGAGCTGGGCACTTCCACCCTTTGTATTTTATTGTCTGGCATGCACTTTGCAAGCCAAATTGATTAGTGTTCACCAAGGCAAGAGCCCAAGTCTCTTGGCCTCTGCAACAGGCCTTCCCTGACATTCAGACAGCCTCAGGGCCTTTACTATCTTTCTAAACACTTTCCTTCTCTCCTGTAGAGCTGCCTTATTACAGCAATAAAAATAACAAGGTCCCCGCAGACCTCTTTATAAAGAACAATTTAGAGCCAGGAGTAAGTGTGAGGATTGGGATGAAAATAGGCTATCACAGTGCTAATGTGATATACAGGTATGATCTGTGTGTTATATTGGCACGGGGAAGTTGTGTGTCTTGGGAAGCAGTGACTCAATGTGGGACTGGTTTAGGTGGCTGCAGACAGACAGAAACAGTGGATTTGACACACACCCTACAGGAAGGGCCTGTTACAGCCTGGAGTGACTGTGACAGGTTTGGAATGGTTCCATCAAATGTAGGGAATGCAAACACCAAAATCATGTAAATCTACCCAAGGCAATATTGATGTTTAGATATGTTAGATTGGAACAACAAATACAATATGAAATCCTGGATCCCATGTTATTCCCTCATTTTTGTGGGCATTTTCAAGTCCTTTTCATGGCCTCCATCAGAAGCAGCTAGATTGAAGAGAGATGTACAAAAGGCAAAAAGGTGAAACCACTCCAGATCCCACCTCCTACCTCAAGTTTTGCTGTGTGTCTGCCCCTCTGATCTGTGTTGCTTCAGATAGCTGAGGAGACACAGGCACAAAGCAATGGCAGATCAGTTACTGAGCTTGCCCAGGGCAAAGCAGAGGGTTAAATGGCTTGCAGGAGTGGCAAGAAAAGGTGATTGAAGCTTTTGCTGGTGGTCTGAGGGAAGAGGAAAGGAGAATGGAGTGGTGTCCCTTATGGAAGAAGTATTTCTGAACTGAGAACCTGCTGGTGGTGGAACTGCTATTTTCTTCCAAAGGTCAAAAAATCCCAACTGGTACATGGAGCAAAAGAAAGGGCTCAGCTGCAGCAGGGGCAAGGGCAGCCACACCATGGAGACAAAAAGCAAGAACTGCAGAAAATGAAAGGGTTTTGTTCCCATCTCCTGCTTCATTTCGGATGGAGGGTAAAGACGAAACAGGCTAGGATTCCTGAGGAGGATTTCAGGTGCCTACATTGCATGCACTTCTGTCAGGAGGGGAGCAGTTTGAAGGATGACTTGTGTTACTGGCACCAGCACAATATTACTGTATTATCTTTATTTTTTTTAAAACACCCTGTATGCACTGCAAGATGTGTGAAAACACAGCAGCTCCAGACATCAGTGAGGTGGAGCAGGTAGAAATATAAAGGCTTATTAACAAAAGGTTGATGTATGAATCACAGCCACATGTTTTTGTCCTTCTGCTCTGCACATAATTTTTTTTTTTATTATTTTATGTTGTTTTTCAGAGGAAGTGAGGTGTTCCTCTGCTTACACAGAAATTTTGAGTGCCTGCTGCAGGGTTGTTTTATTCTGTGATCCTTTCATCCAGAGTGGTTGCCCTCCAATACCTCTCAGTCTGAAAGGCTTCTGCTCTGCCTGGCAGCTGGAGCAGAAAGTGCTCCAAGCACGGGAGCCCCGACAAGGGGGCTCTTCTACTGACTTCCACTGAGGTGTGCTAGATTCCAGTGTTTGCTCTGCAGCTCAGGAGAGCAGGCTGTGCTGGGCAGGAGGAGCTGCCCAGTGCTGGGATTTCCTGTGCGACATCTGCCCTGCCAGCAGTTTGAAACACAGCAAGATGAAGGTACTGGAAAACCCAGAAAGGCTTTACCTGGAAACCTCATTAAAGGGAAATGAAATTGCTTTTGCTCTAACCACACTCAGTGATAGCTGTAGCAGCTTGGCCTGTCACTTCCTGTTGCTATCCTGCTGGTAGGACTTGGCTTGGCTCGAGATTGCAATGCTGTGAGACTGCACCCAGAACCTTGGACACTTACCTGTCCTGCATCTTCTACATCCAGGTGGTTCAAAGCCAATTCTAGTGTTGCAGCTGCATGGACATAGGAGAGGATTGAGGCCTGTTGCTTTCATTTTAAAAGTGTAATGAGAAATCACAATCCATATTAAGGAGCTGAAACTGCACTTTTCAAGGGGTGCTGTAACTCCTGGTGATCACAGCGGCAGCTCTTGCCCAGCAGAAGAGCCAGAGTCTCAAACAGACCCTGGAGGCATTGCATAACTTTATAATAAAAAAGATTGATATGAAAAAGTGTTTTTGTCACTCAGTATAGCTAAGGGAGAAAAATGTGGTGACAGAGGAGGTGCAGTTTGCCATTGTCTGGTGGGACTCACAGAGCCATGTGCTTGGTGAATGTCTGGCCTCGAGGCTGTTGTGGGGATGGAGGAGGGAGCAGGAGGGGAGTGAAAGGAGGTAGCAGGATAAGGCTTCGTCTGAAGACTTTGAAATACAGGTGTACATAATGCTGAAAAAGCAGAATGAATGGTAACCTATTTTGTGGCTTTTTGATGTCTAACTTAGCTGCCAGTTCTGGTAACAGCTTTGTCAGTAGCAGTCTTACAACAGAAGGTGTGTTGTTGTAGCTGTCCTGCTCGTGCTCTTGCTGGAAGAGGGCTTGCTCTGGCCATGATGGCTGAAAAGCAGAGACCCCTATCTCACCCAGTGACCCCCAGCACCAGCCTCAGAAGCCAGGGCTGAGTTAGAGCCTTTCTTTCAGCAGCAGACTGTGTGTCTCATAGACCTCCTGCTCAGAAGTACCCCACAGGGCTGAACTTCTGCTGCATGGCCGGAGGGATGGTTTAGCTGTGGGCTTGCCAGTGTTTGCTGGGGGAACAGCTCTGCTGGTGCTGAGCTCTGCTGTGGCAACAGGCTCTGCCCTGCTGACCTGGCACGTGAGATGGGCACAGCTTTCACAGGCCTTGTCCTCCTGGTCCCACCATTGGCCATGTACCTGAGTAGCTGAGGCCAGGGGGAACAGAGTCCTGATTTTGTTTGGCTCAGTACCACTCCATTCCATCCTCTTGTTTTTGTCCTGTCTCATTCCTTGGCTCCTCTAAGATGTAACTTGGCAGGAGCACAATGCCCAGTGCACACACTTGGCAGCCCAGCTCTTGCTCCATGGCTTGAGGGTTGCTAAATGAATGATGCAACTGACTTCTGAATCCAGGCTTCTCTTGCATATTAAGTTACTGTTGCCTCCTCAATATGTTTTTCTGTACTACAGGCAAGTCCCTCTGGTCTTTCTTTCTGCTTTAGTGAGGATTATCTGCACCATATAAAAAGCCTACCAGAGCTGTCCAACATTTGGGCTGGTCCCAAAGAAACTTAAGGACCCGCAGGGCACTGTTTAAAAAATATAAAACAATGTCTTTCTGTGCTATCCTCCACAAAACCTCCTGCTGACCAGCTGACTTGTACTCCAGGCAGTCACCCTCCAGCCCCCAGCTCTCCCACTTCTCCTCAGCAGGGCACGTAACAGGCCAGGCTGTGGCCAGCAACACCTCATTTGTCCATAGCTGGAGGGGAGCGTGCAGCCCTGCCCTGTGCCTGCCCCGGGAAGGGGCGGGTGCTGGGAGCCCCCCTGGCAGAGTCTCCTCCTCGACTCGTTCGAGGCTTGCGAGCACGAGATTGCTGTAATATTGAGCAAGGTTTTCCAACACATGCTTTTCTCTGGCAAATCGCCACCCACAGTGCCGTGTGCCAACATAACACTTTGACTTAAAGAGGGAAAACTGCCAGATAAATGTTTTAGTTGCAGGCCTGTTTCATTGTTGAATTCTAAAATCTTGGCGACAGCCTTTGCCAGTGGATGGGGAAGCAGCCTTGCTGTCGATGCTGGTGAATAGGGACTAAAGCAAATGTGTTCAGGGGTGACATTTGGTGGACATCACCCGCCAGCTAATTACGTTCTGTTCCCTGTTTCTGCACCAAAGGCATGCAGAGTGGATCAGGGACAATGGAGTGAGGCACCCTTTAATTGTCCAGTGGTGAGCAAGCAGCAAGATTTCTTGTGATTTTGAGGAATGTAGCAGTGAGTTGGGGGCATTTTCTGGGCCTGCACATTGCTTGCTCAGTGAGATGCTTGGTCTTTCGTGGTTAGGGGGATGTGTCCCTGGGATCAAGCAGCACTTCACCAGGGCAGAACAGTACTAGACTAAAGGAAAATTGTCATTGCATTTGAGTTCCTGGAACAGGGGTGGAACACAGCTCTGCTCCCTCTGTTCCATGCTGGAACCCACCTGCTGGGGTATTGCCATCCCTGGGCTCTGTTAGCCACATGCAGCCTCTCCAGCTACCCTGGACACAGAGAAAATGGGGTGTGGCTGCACAATCCAGGCACAATGTCACCAGCAGATCCTGCTGAAACAACAAGGATTAATACTACTTTGCTTCCCTCGGCCTGGATCTACAAGCACAGAGGTGTCAGAACAATGTGTGCTCTTCTGCCCCAGACACAGAGAACCAGACATTAGCAGAATGTCAAAGAGTTAAGCAGTAGGAAGGAAAAGGCTGAACTTCCCTGTGAAAGCACTACTTACAATAGAAAAAAACTACAGTAATTGTTGTTTTCTAAAGAAACCCTTGTTTGCATGGCCTATGTCTTCCAGGGTAGCCACCTACACAGCTTTTCTTCATCAGGGATCATTTATTTTGTTTTCAGATCATTGTCTACACTAATTGTCTTAAACAAGAGTAACTTCCTTTCTCTTTATTCCCTAGTGGTCTTGATAGGTTTTAATTACCTTTAGGTGGTTCCCCGTATAATTGCACATCAAGTTCATTAATGATCACAATATGTTCACCTAATAGGTTTCCATTAAAATCCAATGGGTTCCCATCAAAATGAGTAATGGGAGCTGACAGAAAACTCACTAAAATCCCAGTGTCTTTAGTTACAGTGAATTAAACATTGTGTCTATTAAGAAAGATAAAAACGAATGTCAAGACAAAAAAAAAATCATCTCACAAATGGATATATTTATATGTACAGAGTTCTGCAGAAGCTAGCAAAAAGCTCTTACTGCTTTAGGTCCAGTTAAGCAGTGAAGTTTTGCCACCTTGACCATATCATTAAAGCTCAGCTAAATGAGCAGGAAAGAAAAAGCTAACTTCATTGCAATGCATTGCAGATTTGGAGGAGCAGAGGAGTCTGGATCCCTTGGTGATCTCAGTTCAGTCCCTGTCCCAGCTGCTCCCCACGGCTGCTGTGGAGCACCGGAGAGAACACAGGGCTGGGTGTGCTGGGAGCACTGCCCGTGCTCGGGGTGAGGAGCAGGAGCAGGCAAGGGGCAGCTGGGGTGAGCAGGGCAAGGCCAGAGTGCATGGCTGGAGCCGTTCTGGGCACTCCTTCCCCTGCACCTTCCACTGCAAGCAGCTCCTGCCTCTCTCATTTGCTCCATCCCCTCTCACTTTCCCTCGCTCCCAGCTGCAATAACCTCCCGGGGCCCTGCAGCAAACTGGAGGAGCTATTTTTCCATTCTGCTCTCTTGACCCTTGATCTCTTCAGTGACTGGCAGCCCAGGTGCTTTCCAGGGACCGTTGGAAAGGAGAGGTCATTCCTGCATTTTAACTAGGAATGTCTCGAGGCTGTGAGGTGATGTCAGCCCCGGGGCTGTTTGTATCCTCTCATTCCATCTGGATCCTGTAGGGTAAGAGCATCTTTGAGCTGACAAAGTGCCCAGGACAAACCTTTTCATCTGTACCTGAGCTGCCCCTGCAGTGTTGAGCTCCATTGAGTGGTTCTGCTGCTACGTGTGAGCTTCTGCTACAGCAAGCAGGACTTTGGAGAAAAAATCAAACTGCTCTAAATTCCAGTAAGCAAATCTGTGACTCTTCATGGCAACTCCACATTATTCCCAGGTTGTTTGCTATTTTCTCTGTTCTTCCTTCCCTGCTGCCTTCATTATCACGCTGAATATCACCAGGGCAGCATGACAAGAATCTAGAGAGACACATTATTAGGACAGCTGTGTTCATACCTCTGAACTGCAGCGTTTGTTAACAATTCTGAGCTTGAAGAGGGGGAGGATGGCAAAATCTGCTTTTCCAAATTAGAAAGATGTATTTTAACAGTATGTCTGAGTGAGTTACGTACTCCAGTGGCTAATAGTGACCACTCAGGGACCCCTCTATTGCTCTGGCACATAGAAAGCCCCTTGGAATGGCACAGACTTGGCAGGAGAGTGTCAGATGTGCCCCTCCAGAGCATCTGCAGTGTGACCCTTGCCTGCCTTTTGCACTGTAGATCCAGTTTCCTGTGCCCAGGCAGCCCTGGCCCCACGCAGCAGTAACAGGGCATTGTAGAGCTCTGTGTACTCAGAAGCAGGACAGTGACTGGCAGACAGAACTTCAGCAGCACCGACCAACAGGCTCCTTAAAACAAGGGGCAAACTCGGAGTGCAGCAGCCCCTGCTCTGAGCCTGCAGCTGGGCCACGCTGGCAGACCAGGGGCAGGATGGCAACTGGAGCGGCTGGAACTTCAGGCAGGGATGTGACATGCCAAAGGACTCGATTTGTGATGAGTTCAGCCTTCATTTTGTTGCCATGGACGTTGTTTGCCGTTTAATGTTAGTTTGCAGGACGGCTGCCGTGAGCGCAGGGGGCAGTACCTGTCTGTGTGCACGGACAGCCTCGGTGTGGGGTCAGACTGCCTCACACTGGCTGGCCCTCGAGGGACATCGGCTGTGTCGCCTTGAGAAACAGAGCTTGGGACAGGAAATCTGGGCATTACTTTTCCTCTTTTAATTCCCTTGTGTGTCTAAGTTAGGAATGCAGAGCTGCCGGACACAGACCTTTCCTTTCCTGTTCCAGCCAAGTGCCAGCAGCCTTTCAGAGGTTCCCAATACCCTCAGCAGGAGACAGAAAGTGAACGGAACTGGCTTCCTGCCACAGAAAAGCTTTTGTGCCTGTTTCAGGCAGCTTCCTATAGTTCCCTTGGTGCCAAGAGGGGAACCAGAGGAAGTTCCTACAGACAGAAAGGTGTTATTACTATTTCCTGTTATGAAAAGCCACCAATGCAACAAATCTTAGTGGTTTCATTTGTTTATGCCAAAGTGAACTAAGAAACTTACTTTTTTTCTGTCATGTGTAATTAACTTATGATTTTTCTCTGCAGTTGCTGGAGGTAATTTTAATTAGCTCTAAGCTACAAACACATGCCTGACCTTAGAAAGAAACAAAAAACTGTTTTCTGGCAGTTACAAGTAAATAAAATAGTCCTCTTCTCCTCTTGCCACCATCTTTTATTTAGTGCTACTAAAAGGTACCAGAATGTCAACCTTGGAGATTGATTCTCCTTCCTGGCCTGGAGACCCTGTCTGTTCCTGAGGAGCAGTTGCTGTTGCTGAAGTGCAGTAGGTTCCTGTGCCATGCTGACCTTGTCTGCTTGTTACACTCAGTCCCAGCTAAATAAGCATCTGCAAGAGAATGCAGCGAGGGCAGGACATGGATGGCAGCCTGAGGTTTGCAGAGCTGCCTTCTCCCCTCCTCATTCCTTCTTTTTCCCTGCCCTTCCCTCATTCTTTGGCTGCAGATGTTTTCAAGCCAACCCGATTGCACTGGTCTCCAGTTGGTCACATTTTTTGTTGACTGGCTTTTTTTTCTTCCCAGGAACACATGTGCTTTGCTTTCTCTCCAACTCTGTCACATTTTATTAACTCAAACAAAATGTAGGGAAGCAAACACCTCTTTGAAAATGCTTTCAGTCATTTGATATGATACTGTCTGAGAAGTGCTGAAACCATTCCAGGGCTCCAAGAGAGCAGACTGTGGTGGTGTCAAGGAGAGTTTTCCAGCACGTGCAGCTGGGTGCAGAGCTCCTGTTACAGCCTGTCAAGGCTGGTGTGTCCAGCCCTGCTCTGCCCGTGGTGCTGGTGCTGGCTGTTCCAGCAGGGATTGCAGGGCAGCGCCTGCTGCCGCCTTTCAGCCCTGGGACAAGGCGTGCACATCACGCCATTGCCTGCCCAGCCTGCCTTCCTGATAATCCTTGGCCCATTCAAGCCATCCCAGCTCAGCTTGCATGCAGTATTTTATACATTTGAAACACTAATATGGGCCAGACAGTGAACAGTTCCACAGTGTCCTTGCCAAAGCTGGGATCAGAGCACCAGTGCTAGTGTGTGGGTCCTGCTGACCTCAGTGCAGTGTGGCTCATTTACATCAGCTGAGAGTCTGGAGTCCTTGGGAGTACAGTGGGCTTGGCTTCAGAACTGAGGAATGGGGACATGGAGATCTGGACTTGCAGGGTTTGTGGTTTCAGTGAACATAAGGCACCTCCTGGCTGCAACAGGAGTTGTGAGTGCTCAGCACTTCTTAAAACCAGACCTGGTATCTGACTTAACACACCCAGTTACACAGGTGTGTGTCCTGCTCTGTGGGAAACTGCACTCAGCTTTGGCATGGCTGAAGAGAGACAAAATATTTAACATTAGGAAGAATATTATTTTGTGAAGAGAGGCCACTTTGCAGCACAGGCCAAACTAGGTAGGTGTGAAAACCACACACAGGAAGGCTGAGCTGTGCTGCAGAGCCTGACTTCTCCTGATGCTGCACGAGAAGGGAAAGCTGTACAACATGTGTGTGGAGCCCCAGCTCTGCTCCATTTTTTATGGAAAAGCTCAGGTGTTGTCCAAGATCAGACGTGAGAAGTTGTTTGACACATGTGACTGCCAGACCAGAGAGGAAAGAGTATGTTTTCATATTAACAATTATTGGCAAGCTCCAGATTTTTCAGCTTTCCATAGTTTGCAGAAGTGCCAAGAATGGAGGCAAACAAAGGGTGAAAAACATTTCATTCATCCTGTGAACAGTGAGTTCAGGGACACCCGTTATTAATTGAGTCAAGTGCAGAGCTCTGGATCCAACCCTGGGCAGGAATGCTCTCTTTTGAGACCTGCCTTCTTTGGATCTTTGAAAAGAAGAAGAATGCTTTCTGCATGTGAAAGCAGTAAGTGGGATGGAGCAAATGCAGGGACAATTTAGTGAAACTCTGCTTTCTTGTCAAATTGAGCAGAAGATGTAAGTTTGTACATAGCAGAACTGAAAGACACTTGCACTCTGGAAAACAGTTCATAAATTTCCTTGTGCTCCACACCCTCTCTATAATGTCCACAGCAGAGAACCCCTTTTTATTGCCAAGGGAGACATATGCCCAAGGGAACTTTTAAGGAATCATAGCTACCTCCTGAATCTTCATTAACCTTCCCCATTTCAGCACTGTGGTAGTTTCCACTACTGTGACAAGTCTTGCAGAGAGACAATGTTCTGCAAAGCAGGAGTCCTAAAATAACAAAAAAAGAGAGTCTTCTTTATACAAATTATACTTTGAATTCAGAGATCAAAAACTTACCAGGGCAAAAAATAGTATTTGGCATCTCTGGATTGTCTCCTTGCTCCTGTAGAATACTGAGTTTACAAAGCCCCGGTGGTTCTGGTACCCAAAGCTGGCTGCTGGGGCACGAATTGCCCCGTGCTGCAGGGCCGGAGGAACCCGCACCGCGGGCAGCACCCTGGGCAGCACCATTGGCTCTTCTCTCCCCGCAGGCAGCGACGTGGGAGCTCCGACCTCTGGGGAATTGGGGGCCAGGCCACCACAGGCTTAAGCAGCACTTTTCATTGTTGTGGTAACATCCAGCAATACAAGAGCTTTGTTTGGCTTGAAAGGCACAGGTGCAAACTGATGGGGATTTCAAACCTTTGTGAGCAAAATACTTCTTCCTCTTCCAGCCTTGATACATCAGAGTTCCAGCTTTCAAAAGGAAAAGGTATCAACAAGCACGAACTGCACCCAGGCACAGAAGTGGCTTTGCTGAGCAGTGTGTTTCAGTGCAGTGATTTAGGGAATCTCTCTATGTACAACTTGTGAACTCTGGCTGAGGTTACGGAACTGCTGCATGAATGTTTCAAAGTATGTTGTTCCACATGTCACGTATCTTTCAGATCAAGCATAATGGAGGTCCCTTATGTGTGAATAGGTCCCACTAATATGACAAAAAGGAGGGTTGCAGCCTAGGAAATGCCTCAGATGATTCTGCCTGAGAGCTGGAAGAACTGGAGAGCCAAACAGGGTGTAATGCTGGGTTTAAACGCAGCAGAATCTGGGAAGTTAAGGAAGAATTCACAGTCCCTCCTGCACAAAGGAAGCATGATAAGGAACATAGTGAAGAGATCTTGCTTTCATCTGATGGAGAATGGTGTGTCCTCTACGACCCTTGGGTCAGCCACATTAAAGGATAACATTTGCATAGGAGAGGAAGAAAGAACTAAAGATATTTCACTGTCCTTTGGAATGAAGAGCTATTTTCTGCTGTCTCCAAACACTATTTCTCAAGCATGCCTTCTGATGGTTTTCAACAAGCCACTGAGTTATTTTACACACTTTAAAAGCATTCCTGATGGCCACTTTTCAGTTGTACACATCATTTTTGAGTTGATTTAGTTTCTGCAGGCTCATGATAGGCTGCCATGGGCATAGAGAGCTTTAAGTAGCAAGGTGTTGAAGAAGCAGGCTGGTTTCTCTGAAGGAAACACAGTGCTTGAAGTACTTCAGTTCTGAAAGCCTCTCTTATCCAGTGGCAAGTACTGCTGGGAGTAATCAGCAGAGCTAATAGCATGTGCACAGGGAAAGATTTTGCCTGAGTTTCCCTATGGCCATGTAAATCCGGGTCCAGCTGATAACAGAAGATGAACACACTGCATGGAACGAGCTCCCCAGGTGCAAATGGCAAAATGGGTGTTCCCAGGACAGGTGACACACAAAGTGAAGGCGAGCACAGACATTCAGGGCTCTTTGCAGAGCCCCTCTCCAGAAAACAGACCTGTCTGATTTCTATTATGGGAAGGAAACCAGGTGGCAAGAGCTCAGCTGGCCACTGGAGAATGACCAGTATGCACAGGCAGCATGTCTCTGCAGTGTGCAGGAATGCAGCCAGGACATGCAGTTTGGGATGCCAGCTCTGGGAACGGGCACTCCCAGCCAGAGCAGTGTGGTGCAAGGCTGTGCAGTGCAGAGCCATCTCTGAGTGCTCACACTGGAGCTGCAGCTCCCACTCAGTGGAACCTGTTGTTTGTGCCCTGCTGGGGCTCAGTGAGGGCAGACCCCAGCGAGGAGCTGGGTAAACACAAGGGCTGAGCAGCACCACGCTCTGAGGGCAGCAGCTGCACAGAACTGGGCTGATAAATCCTGCCCAGCACTCCTGCCCTGAGCCCACTTAGTCACGGCACTGACTGCAGTGTAGGCAGGCCCCATTAGAAATAATGCATAAAGGTTAATGAAATACTTGTAGCTATTTTAATAAGTGATTAATCTTTTATTACATACTGTTACACAGTCCAGCAGAGCAATAGATTGCTTTTAATTGTAGCTTATCATTATCTATGGTAAATTGCACTGATGTGCTGGTAACCATTTTGAACACATGCTGCTTATATATATAACAGGCCAACCACTCCAATTCATTACTTATTAATGCCTTTTGAGCAGTCTAAAACTGGGACTGTAACATGAAGCATAATCAGGGCAGGTTTGCAAAGTATCTGTGATATTGCAGGACTGGCTGGGAATGCCTGGAAAGATAGCAGTGCTTGGTAAGGACTCACACGTGGCTGCAGGGGAGTGTGAGCAGTGGGGCTGGGGGCATTGTAGCACTTTGGGAAATCAGGAATGCTGCCATGCTTATGTGGGAAATTCTAGCTCAACCCATCACGTCTTTCCCTGCAGGAACCCCTTAATGAGCAGCTGACCTGGGTCAGCCCTAACAGACAGTGGCCTAACTTTAAACCCTACTGTAGGCATCTGTCTTTGGCTGCTGCTGGAAATGGGACACTGGCTCCATGAACCTCTGCTGTGGCCACACACAGCTCTGTAGCTCTACCAAAACCTGCCAGTGCAATACATGGGTGTGTGTTGAGGCTCCTGCTGGGTCTCTCTCATGGTGTGCTGTGTGTTTCCAACTGCAGTGGCAGTTCAAGGATGTGTGACACACAAGGAGCCCATCTGCCAGTGCAAATAGGGACTCTCCCTTATGCTTGTGGTTGGATGCAGACTCCCTGTCTTCTGCTTTCAGTGGTGCCTGAAATTTGCCTAGCAGCCCCTTTAGTTATAAAATGTACATCAGTGATTTGGATTTACACACTGCCTGGGGTTTGTGTGGCTGTTCTTGCAGTGTGAACCTGTGTGTTCCGTTTTGAGGTCTCTGTGCACAGAGAGCAGTTCTTCTCATTGTTAGCTCTGCTTAAATAAAAGCTAGTGAAGAAACCTCTGAGCATGAGTCACTATCCCACTCTCTGGGTCTTGAAGTTACTTCTTAGAAAATGAAATGGGGAGATACTGTTGCATCCCTCTGATAATTGTCAGCAAAGAGGGTGATGTGAGTAATGATCTAATTTTATCATGCTGTGGTTTGAAGAGGCATCAGCCTTGTTGCAGGTCTGCAGTTAGAGTTGGCTGGCACAGGATATCTGACAGTCCTCACCAGGTCTGAGGCAAGATGGAAATCAGAGCATGAAGGGGACACTCGGCTCAGGGTGCTTATTGATCCATCAGGGAAGTGCTGGGTGTTCCAGGGCCAAGCAGTCTGGTTACTCTGATCTCACTGGGCTTCAATAAACACCAAAGTGGTCATTAGCTCTTAGAAAAATTCCCAGTTTTCAAAGCAGTGTTGCTCTGAGTGGTCCCTTTCCCTGTGTGACCCTGTGGGTACGTGGATAGCTGTCTCACACTGACTCCCCTTCCCAGGTGTTCTCCAGCCTTGGTATTGTACCTGGCTGGATGAGCTGGAATTTACCACATGATCCTTAAAAGCATTGAAGAAATGACACGAAGGGCAGGATTCATGCCAGTTTATCCATCAGGATTACTTCCATGTGTTTGTTTCAAGCCCAATTTCTGCTACTTTGCAAATCTCAAGGGGTTGTGGAGATGAAGATTCCTATGGAGTGGGTAGCCCTCACCCTGTTGAAGAGTCTGTTTTAACAGCAAAAATTTTCTTGAAATAGCAACATCAGTGGGCAGAAAAATGTACAAGAGGTTTGGTTTGCCATGGCTTTCCTGAGGAACAAGGATGTGAGTCATCTGTAAATAAAGTATTTATAGGGACGGTCACCTTGGGGCAAATGTCCTGCCTAAGGATGCTGAGGTGGGACAGGTGGGGACAGCAGAGTGAGGAACAAAGACACTGGAACCTGCACAACCAAATTACAGCTCTGCCTTAAGAGCAGCATTGCTAACACATTCCTTTTCCTTCAGGCTGACTCCAGGTCACACAACCCTTCTGCTTCTGCAGCAATTTGATGAATGTGTTTGTTACTAATCCCATCTCAGTGTGTTCTTTTTCCTTATGTCATCCTGCAATTTACTGCTTCTGAGAAACCACAGACTGATGTGGTGCTAAAAACAAGGGCAACACCTTGGATGACAAGAGTGTGCCAAGAAGAAGATTTCCTTTTTTCTGGAGAGAAAGCAGCTGCAGTTCAGCAGGCAAAGAACACTTTAGATGTAGGAGAATAAAATGCGAAACAAGTTTTTGTTATTTCAGGATCATGGACCCAGTCCTAGACCTTGTCTGAACATCTACTGAGTCTGAAATTATCCTAGGAAGCCTTTCCTGTTGATCCTGGGTCCCATCAGGCAGTCCTCACAGTTACCCCAAACATCTTTGTTTAATGTTTCATTCAGTATCTGTAGATAGGTCTCATTTTCATGCTGGAAGGTGCCACATGGAGGACAAGAAATGGAAGCATACACAGAGAAAATGACCTCTCAAACATGCCCCCACCACTCCTCTCTGTTGGGCCTTAGGGTTTAGGTGCAAATGAGAAGCACCAGGGTCTCACTACCCCCTCCAAGTAACATTAAGTATCAATAATGGAAGTGCTTACAGATACCCTGTACAATTCAACCCTTATCTTTTATTTATAGCTGACAAAGCTCAGAGAAGGAAAAAATATCATCATACTTTAAATAATAGAAGGTAGAGGTATTAAAACTACCCAGGCAGTTACAGTAGTTGCAGAAATGTCTCCCAGCAGACCTGAGTGTGTGTACACCGACTGCATTTTTAATTTTTAAAACATATTTCTTTCAAAATTATTCAGCAATACAAGAAAGCCACTTTTATGGGGTGATAAATTACTGTAATAAAGTGTCTTTTGTCCAAACATACAGACAGAAAGCCATTGCAGGCAGCAGAGACAGGCGTTAGCCCCCAGAGAGCCCAGACCCATAAGCAGAGGAGCATGTTGATTTGTCTCACATGTTTTTAATTACTTTTAGAGCATTCTATCTGGTTTTTAACTGCAATTTTGCTCTCAGGTAACATTTATATGAAGGTTTGATTTCTCTGTGAGTTTTGAATGCAGTATTAGACCTTTGCACTGGTTCTGGAGACCTCTGCAGCCCAAAGTAAATGACTCGGTACCTGTCATTTACCTGCAATTAGAAATACTTTGGTAAGATTTATATTCCTTTGAAACTTTAGAAACTTCTTGCAAGTATTAACTGAAAAAGGAATCACACGTGATAATTAGGGGTCTGATCAAGCTCCCTTCAGGCCAGTGTGTTTTTATCACAGCTATGTCCATCACTGTAGCAGGCTGCTGATAGTGCAGGTGCAGATGGAGTCACCGGGGTCTCAGTGGACTTAGGCACCAGTGGACACAGGGCTTTTCCTTGTCCCTCTGGACAGGAGTGTCAATCTTGCACCCTTTGCCTCTCGATCAGTCACCAGCATTGTTACTTTGTAAACCCAAGCAGAGTATCTTTAACCCCAGTTCTATATATCCCTTATCCATGTTCTGCACGTAATTCTTGCCCCCAAAGCTATGGCGTTTGAACTTCACAGAATAAAGTACATTTAATTGGACCTATTATTTTCTTGCAGAGGCAAAGCCTTTCAGATCAGGCTTCAGCCTCTCTGTGCCAATGAAAATACACATGCCTAATTATTTCCATTTTTCAAAGAACCTCAAAGGCAGCTGATGAAAGGAACCTTTTGCAAAAGCTCACAGCAAACAGAGTGAAGTCACCTAATGTGCAGCAGAGGAAGCAGTGATCTCCTCCTGTGTGCACGGGGCCAGCAACGCTCTGCAGTGCCTTGAAAGAGGGTGTCTGGCTGTTGCTTTGGAAAGGAAGATTGCTGGGAAATGCCTGAATTCATGTCACCAAAGAGAGTTTTTTGAGTTTAGAGCTTTTAGGGCATCAAATCTTTTGAGACAGGACAAAATGTTTTACCCTGCTGCTGACACCTGCACTCACAAGAGGCACAGTCCACTGCCCAGATTATTTAGGTGTGTTTCTCCCTCAATTTGAGAACTGAATTCTCTTCAGTTGTGATTTTTATCCTGAGGTCTTTGCCTTCACTGACAATGTATTTTCCTTCTCTAGGTGTTGTGTATGTAGTGAGTAAGAATTTGCTGTTGCCCTGAAAGGCTCATGGTTTAACGAGCTCTGTTGTTGTCAGCAGAGGGTTGGTGTGAGCAGTGGTTCTGCAGAGCTCCTCCCTCTTGTCCCAGTATTGCCCACTGCAGCCCAGCAGCCCCAGACCACCCTCCCCAGGCAGTCCAAGGGTCTGGTACCCTCAGCTGCCATCCGTTGGCCTTGGCACGTGTGTGAGCTGAGACTCCATCCTTTTCTCTTTGGGAACCAGGTGAACTAAAAAGGTAACACAAGTTTCCTCCACTTAACAGAGGCTGAAAACCATTCCCTATCATTTTTATCCTGCTCAGCTTTTAACATACTCCTGTCTCTTTAACCATGGCAGTTACTGGGCCATGGTCTGATCCAGGCAAGTCCCCAAGCCCTTCCCTGTTTCCATGGGCTGGAGGTGGGTCAGGCAGACAGACAGACAGACAGACAGACAGACAGACAGACAGACAGACAGACACGCACGCACACACACACACACACACACACACACACACACACACACACGGGCAGAGAGGAGCCCTCTCGGCTCTCCCCCTCTTGAGCCGTGGATTGAGTGCCCTGATGGTCCGTAAGGCGCTGTCACTGATCAGTGAGCTGGGAAATCTGCAGCAGCCCGACACGGCACTGCCGGCGCTCCGGGGAGTCCCGGCCGCCTGGCAGGTCACGGTTCCCCGTGCGCGGTGCCCACGGCAGCTCCGCACCAGCCTCTGCCCCGGGGCAGCCCCTCCTGCAAGGGGAGTGCCTTCCCCGGGCCTGGAGGGGAGAGACACGGGCAGCTCCTGCCCTCCTTCCCTGGGAGAGCTGGAGGCCTTTCTCCACACCTCTGAGCAATGGGAGTGTGCCCCAGCCAGGAGGGTGGGCGGGGAGCGGGATCCCATGGAGTGCTGGATGCTGCCCGGCTCAGGAGGGAGAGGGGAGTAGGTGGGGACTCAGGCCCCTCCGGCATTTTATCATACAAAACAGAGGAAGAGCAGCTCCTGTTCAGCTCTCCACGGACACCAGTTTGCTCCACTTGGCTTCTGCTGGTGTTTCTTGTAGCCGCTCTCTTTGGCTGTCAACGGAAGACTGATGCAGCCAGAAAGCTTTTGTCCCCCATCCTTCAAGGAGAGTGTTTATTATGAATTTATCAGCTTTGGAGAGCTTTATTTAGGCACAGACAAAGAGGTTTGTAACCACAGGACTTACTTGAAACAAAGACTGAACTTAGATTAAAATTATTATGGGTTTTTTGCTCAGTCTGCAATCATTTGCTCAACTTTTACTGACTTTGCCTTGTCTATCAGAGGACATTTTTTCATCTGGACTTAAGCCCAGCTGGACTTAAGCACATGCTCAAAGCTAAATATGAGTTAAATTACTGTGCTGAATCAGGGCTTTTCTTCTTTCTGAGATATTTTGCTGTGAATGCATTTCTGGCGCACATGAATATCAACTGTAGCTGTTATGCTAATAAAGTTGAACCTCCTGATTTTAATATTCTATATTTCTTTTCATTCTACATGGAGACGGTGATGACTTCTTTTGTATCTGAGATTTACATGCAGTCCCATATTTTAACAGTGACACATAATTTACATGTGATTAGATCAAAGTATTTACTTCCACGAGTTTTAAAACAACAAAATCTGATATTGAAAATGCCTATTTTCCACACCTTTTAAGTGAATACAGAATAGAAATAGCAGCTTGAAGCAGCAGAAATTTCAAGAGATCTGAGTTTAAGATAGAAATTTCACTGCACTCTCCTCCTTTCAACTGCTGCTGTCATGGCTGGGGAGTGAAAGTGGCAATGTTTTTAGAAATGTTTCATGAAATATTTTATAAGCGCAGTTTAAATTATTTTTAAGTTGGGTAATCTGCCAAAGCTTTACATTGTTAACAGAGAAGGAGAAATTACTGCAGAACGGAGTGGTGCACTCTGGAAATGGAAAAGCAATTCTTGCCGGGAACCCACTGTGCTTCTCAGGGAGTGTATTCCAGCATCTCTTAGCTGTGTCCAGGAGCAGCCCGACCTGAAAAAGATAAGCATGTTTTCCGAGTGGCACGGGAAATCTGCAGGGAAATGTTCCCAGACCATGTGCCCTCCCGAACTGGGTCCACATTCCTTTGGCAGAATTACTGCTGAGCCGTGGGTGTCTTGTACTGTCTATTTCCAATCAAATTCAAGTGCAGAAATTCAGCATTCCTGAGCCTGCTTTTTCTGAAACTCTGTACTTAAGCCCTCTTTCTGCCAGGTGGGTGAATTGTCCTGGAGGTTTGTATCAGATCCCCTGTGTGTCTTTCGTTCAGTGCCGGCCGATGAGTCCTGCAGGGATCGGGGCTGGGTGCGCTGGGACTGCCCCGTCATCCCTGAGCTGGGCACGGCTCCACCTCGTACCGGCTGCGGGGCTGCAGAGCTCACCGGCCGCACTGCAGCCTCCTGGCTCCTTTTCGGTTCGGACGGGGCTGAGCAGAGCTCCGCCAGTGCCTCCTCTTCCCGAGCTCTGTCCCTGCAGGGAGCTGTGCGAGCAGCGCCTTCACCGCGGGGCCGCCGGCACCTCAGGCCGGTACCGCTGCCGGGGCTGTGGAGCTCTGCGGGGCTCGGGGGCTGTCCTGCAGACCCGGCTGGTCGGGAGGGTTGGTCTGAGCGCTGTCAGGCCCTCGCAGGAACGACCCTTCCTTCTTTCAGCACAGCTCGGGGCTGCGGACACGTGCAGGACTCCGCACACCTTGTGCAGACCTGAGCCGTGCCGGGCTGGGCCGGGATTCACTTTGAACACTGAGCGAGCCCTAATTCGTCTGTCTTACAAATTCCTCTCCTAACACAAGGGAATCGTCTCTCTCCACTCTCTGCCCGGGCACAAAGAGCAGATAATTAATTCTCTGGGGTAGGGATGAGGCTCTGGGGAGATTCCAGATGCAGAGTCCTGCCCTTGGAGAAGCAGGAACAGCTGCACTGGCCCTCCTGGTTGGGGATTTTTTTTTCAGCTTACCCAGATAATAAGATCCTTTCTCCTCTTAACCTCTTACCTAGAGTGCAATTAGGGGTAAACTGAGCCGGCTGCTCTGTAAAGAAAGATGTGTCCTTAACCTGGTAAGAGCAACTCCTTAATTATTAAGCCAGAGGTGGGAAGAGTAGTCTGAGTCTGTCTGAGCCAGGTGAGCAGGGGAGCCCGTGAGACTCACCTGGCTCAGTGTGAATGCCACACAGTGCTTAGATGAGATTTCATCTGCTCAACAGGCCCTGTGAAGCAACAAGCTCAGTGAAATGAGAACTGGCCAGAGCACAGAGCCCATCCCTCCCTGCAGACCTGCTCCCAGAGCCCATTAGTGCAGTCCGTGCTGGTGCCCACAGCCTGCTGGCAGTGCCACACGTCCTGTCCTGCTGGCAGTGCCACATGTCCTGTCCTGCCCAGGGCTGCTGGTGTGAGCACGTTCCACCCTGTGCATGTGCATGGTCATGCTGGTTAACCAAATCCAGCAGTCTCTATGGTGTTCTCGTGGGAGCAGGCACAGTTAAATGGATCACAGGACACTTCCCACCTCTATTATCTGATTTCCCCTGAATGCATTTGTTCAGGCTCTGCTGCTGTTGTTCGGTGACAGCTGTGCTCACCGAACCATTTTCTAAAAGCAGAGTGCATCCAGTTAACCACTTCACCTGGTACAGCAGTGCTGAGGCTTGGGCTGGGGAGCTCCTGGGAGCTGCCTCAGTGGGAATTACTGTGGGAGCACAGGGTGAGGCTGGTGCTGAGGGATCAATGGACCTTGCAGCACCGTCATTCCAACGCTGTGGTCCTGGGGCTTTTCTGTGCAGACCTTTTGTGAGTTTTCTTTTTTTTTCCCCACAAGCAAATAGCAGACAAGATAAGCTGCTACTGCAGCAGATGACTTACATAAATGTTAATGAGCATCTAATGTGTACATAATTTTCCTGCAAAAGGTGATCAAAGGTAGGAGAGTTTTGACAGACCTCATTCCAGGGAGCAAAGTGAGGCAATCTCAGCCCAGGGGCCAGAGCTCAGCACTGGAAATGGTGCCTCCAAATGCAGCTGCATTCTGGCTCCATTTGCCTCTTTCAGGCTCCCTTTTTAATCTCTGTTTCAGCTGCCTTTCAAGTGAGCAGGGTTTTTTTTCCCCCATGAAAGAAATACTACTCTCTGAGGCTCATTTTTACAGTGTGTTGCTGCTAGAGCAGCACCAGCCAATTCCCATCTCCTGCTGCACCACCCACCTGCCTGGATGCCGTGAGGACCAGCAGCACGTGGGAACACACGTGTCCCTGTTCATGCCATCCCTTGTCTCCTGAGGCAAGCTGGGTGGCTGAAATGAAGCCCTTTGCTGTCAGACAGAGCACAGGGAGGATGTGAGAGACATCCTTAATTTCTGTGGGGGAGTGAAGGCGTCTTCAGCACAGCATCCAGCTATTCCCACAGACCATCACTGCTTTGTTGTGGGCAGTGTCAGCAAGTCTATGGACTAGTGAGGCTTTGGGTGCTGAGCTCCTCCAGCACATCACAGGGCAGGGTTAATGCCTGGCTTGGCTTCTCTAAACCCTGCTGTGGCCCTGTCTGTTGTGCCTGACTCCTCCCTGCCCACAGGCCTGCTCAAGACACACTCTCTGTTTACTGATCTTACACCTTATCTGGGTGTCTCCTTAGTCTTCAGTAGAGCTGAAACGTCCCCACACCCACCCGTTGTAAATCCAGACCTGGGGGCTGAATTGGATGACATTTCAGTTCAGGGCTGCAGCCTTCATGCTGAGCTACTCCAGATGATAAATAGTTTGAACTGACATCTGTAAAGGTTTTACAGCTCCTTCTTAGCTGAAAGTAGGGCTTTTCCTCCTGATTTGCTGAGTCCTGGTCCCTGGAAAGAAAGGGAAAGAAAAGGGGACCCTGCTGAGCCCTGAGTGCACCCGAGCCCTGCCTGTCCCCTCTGGACACACCAGACTTGGGGCAGGAGTCCCTGAGTCACCCTGTCTGGTACAGATGATTAAAGGGACTCAAATGATTTAAACATCCCATTTCCCATTTGGAGACATCCATGACCCTGTAAGACAAGATCTGGGAGATTAATTATTGCAGATACTGTTGTCAGCAAATTATGCCTCTTTCTCTGTTGTCCCTGATCAGATCATGATAATTACATTTACGCTTTGAAATGACTGAGGTAGTAATGAGGAGCTCTTGGTCTGCAGTTTGTTTGTGACAGGAAGCTGCCAGGCTGTACAATTGAAGTTTGCATTGCTCTGGTTTGACATGCAGTGCACGTGGCATGGTAGCATTTCCCTCCCCAAACCAGGGGAGCCTAACTCATGGCATCAGGTGCAAAAGCTGGTTTATGAGCCCATAATTCCCTTTATGAAACATTCTTTCAGGGTGGTTTAGGACTTGCTGGGCTGTGATCATTCCTACCAGTAAAGTGGTGTTTCTGGGATGTTTGCTGCAGGCTAATGTCAGAAGAACATTTTATCCCTCAAATAAAAGCCTCTACATGGTTTAAAAACTTTTCTCTGTAATGAAAAAAGTAACAGTGAAAAAATTGAAGCATTAGGCCTTTTTCTTAACAAAAACACTTGGAACATTTCCACTAAAAACATTCCCTAAGAAAATGATCATTTTTATTCCAGCCCTCTGATAAGCACATTTTGCACTGACAGTACTTCTCATTTCCTACTCACTTTATGACCAGTCCTGGGTCTGACTCATTCCTGTCCATCCCACCTGGCCACTGGTTTCTGGTAAGAAAACAGGCTGATAGATATGGGAACGACTAGTTTTTCTGTCCAGAGGACAGAGGTCTCTTGTTCTTTGCTGTGGTTGTATTTTCACTGCTTTATTTATTGAAAGATAAATAGCCTTGAACAGCTCTTCTCTCTTGGAGGCTGACAACTGACTGTAGGGGGACAGTGTTATTGTTTCTCTGCAGGTAGTTGAGCAGACACCTTGCAACTAGAGCAGGAAAGAGGATCCAGGGGTATGTATGAGCATGGACAGCTCAGCCATCTCTGCTGTTAGCTCTGAGATTGAGTTCTGGCAGGAGAGCAGGAATGTATGACTAAAGAGAAGGAAGTTGTATCTGATAAAAGGCCAGGCGTGAGAAGAGATGGCAATAGAGAGGGTGTTTGGTGAGGAGACAGCCCCTGCCTTCTCCTGCCTGCCACACAACCCCCTGTGCTCCCTGTGGAAGCAGGGGCAGGGCTGCCCCCTCCTCCCATCTTGTGTGTGGAGGCAGCAGATTGGTTTCCCTCCTGGTGCTTCCTCGAGCAGCTCTCATGTGGCAGCCTGCCTCGTGCAAATGAGCTGAGCTGCAGCTGGGCAACCAAAAGAGGTCCCAGTTTCCTCCAACAGAGCAGATCTGGCTTGCAGGTGGCCTGCACTGGGTGCCAGCATGCTGGGAACTGCCACCAGGAGCAGGGTGGCAGCCGGAGCTCGCTGGACCTGCCGTAGCAGCTCCGTTATCGGCACTTTGGAGCCAACTCTGCTCCTCTCAGTTCCCAGGCACTGTGACATATGCTGTCTTAATGCCTCTGGCAAATTGGAATCAGCTTGGCTTTTTCAAAAGCCCTTTCATACAAAGGGCTGACATTTTCTGTGCTTTATTCTGGAGCTGGTTTAGGTTGTTAAAAATTATACCCAGTGGGTAGGAGCTGCCATACCTCCAACTGCTTAGTAGTGTGGCTACTCTCTATTTTATGACTCTCTTTTTTTAAATTTTATGTTGGTGTAAGGAGAGGGGAACATTGTTTTGAAACAAGTCTGTAACAAGATGTTGAAATAGATCTGGAAAAGTGCAAGTGGTAAATACATGTCTGAAGAACAAACCACCCTGGCACCTCAAGGACAAGGCCTCCAGCTGTTGGGTTATTCCGCCTGGATCACGGGCTCCAGCTGTAATTTCTGTTTCACTAGCTTAATTCTACACTTTTTTTATACTGGCTTTTGAAAAATGCATATTTATTCTCTCTCTGCCATTCCCCATTAGCTGTAAATGCCTTTCAGTGGGTCACACTCTCAAGTGCACTTGTCCTTCCAAAGCTGTGCATGGTGCTGCATTGAGCAGCAGAGAGGAAAGTAGGAGAGAGGTACCCAGCATGGACCCGAGTCCAGTCACAGTGCTGAGCCCAAATGGAGCAAACAGAGGGAACAGCAAAGCTCTCTTGTCCTGTCTGAATGTCAGCACACACACAGGCACAGACACACAGCCCCAACAGCAACAAGTGCACTGCAGCTCCTCATACTCATCTTCCAACATAGCCTGGGAATGCAGGATGTGCTGCCTGCCTTCTCCTTGGATCTTCATCCACCATTTTTTCTCTCATTTAGTGGAGCAACTCCTCTTCACAAACCTTGTGGCAAGGCTGCTGTTGTCATTTTCACAGCAGAGAAACCAAGCAAGACTGTGGAAAGAGATATGGGGGGAAAGTGTGAATGGAACCCTCTAGCAATTCAGGACAGGTGTGTTCACAGAGTTTCAAAGGGACACAGCATTGGAGCAGTGGTAGAAATAGAGTGGAATTGGGAGAAACTGCATTGGGCTGGAAAATGGGGTGTGCACTAGAATCAGAATCAGTTTTCCCAGGAACTGGTGTTGTTTCAGCCCTGTGACTCTGCACTGGCCAGAGCACGAGCACAGCAGTGACTGATCTCCTCTTGCTCTGTATCTGTTCCCAGAACACGGGGCAGTGTCACAGCAGGACTTCCACTCCTGTTCTGCAACAACTATTTCAGACTCTCTGATTCCATATATTGATATTCCTGACTGCAGCTCTGCCCTTTTGGGCTGAGGATGACATGGGCCACAGGCTTGCTCCTGGTGCTTAGACTGGAAGATCCTGTAAGCAGTGCCAGTCTGAGTGCCTTGTGTGGGAGGGACAGGTTGGGCTGGTGAGTGAGTGATGCTGACTCAGGTGACTTTGAGAATTTCTTTTCCTGATCACTTATGCCAAGGACTGCTCCCCAAAGTCAATCAAATAAATGTAGGGCTGCCCCAGAGGGACGAGTCAAAGGGAATTTGAACTGCCCTGACTGGTGACTGTATTGTGGAGGACAGCACAGACCTGGGGCTGGGCTGTGGGGCTGTCTCTGTCCTGAACACCCACAGCCTCAGATGAAAACAGTCCTGTCCCTTCCCTGGACCAGGGAAACTGTGCCACAGGCTCCTCAAACTCCTTCCCTATCAGATGTGATGTGGAAAATGCCGTTCCCCTGCTACCTTCACCACAGAGCCCCCCTAATTGTGTCTCCCTGCCACCCTGTCCCTTCAGTGTTCCTCTGTCTTGCTTGCAGGGAAACATTCTGTCCCCGAGGGAAGGCAGCTCCTGTCATTAAGGGACTGCATCCTTGGTTTCCTCTTTGCCTAGTTCTTGGATTAGCTCAATCCCATGGGCCATGTAGAGGACCTGAAGCTAGAAAGGGTTGATTTGTCTTGTTCTTGCATAGTCTAATGGCTGTTGTCCATTTATACCATGCTCTGGAGCTTTAGTGAGTCCACTCCGGTCCATTAGATCACCTCACTGAACTGGAGAAAATGAAACGTGTCCTTTCTTTGGCAGTGGCTCTGCAAACAGTAAGAAAAGAAGAGAATTAAGCCCTCCCCAGCAGGGAGATTGCTCTAACAATTATTTACTTTGAGCAGGCATATCTATATTAATTTGCTTTGGGTTTGCTTGGTTTTCTTGATGAAGATTACAGAAGACGAGTTTTAGAGGAAAGCAAATTGCTTAATTGCCATTCAGTACTGGGGGTATGTCTTGGCTTTCTGCATTTGCAGAGGTTTTTAATAGAAATACTAAGTTTGGGATGAACAAAATATGATTGGAAGTGTGTGTGTATCTGTGGGTATATGACTAAGCAGCAGCCTATAATTAAGTACATCATTAAGTGAGTTAGTGAGGAGAGCAGAGTTGCTCCACCAGCCTACTCCTCCCTTTCACAGACATGCATGGGTGTGTATTTGCAAGGCTTTGGTTGCAATTTCCTAATGAACAGTGGGAAAGAAATTATCACATGCTGTGCAAAAGGCATTTCAGGTGTTTCTACCTGCAGCAATCCATAGGATTATGGCAGTTCAGTTGCATTTCTGAAGAGAAAAGATTTTTTTGTATTACTTCTTTTAACTTGAGATTGGAAAACCTTAAATGGAATATCTTCCAGTGATTGTTTGTGTTAAAGTGTGATTCTGGCAATGCACAGATTTCTGTGGTCTTGTTTTTTTCTTTTCAATGTTCTGTCAATAACTTGTTATTGACTCCTTTGGTAAATTGAATAACTATTAATGGGACTCAATGAGAGTTTTGCAGGGATTCATTTTAACTTTCAATAGAACTTCAGAAGTACCATTACGTTAAGCTTAAATTTCAGACTGTCCTTCAAATTCTGATTTTCACTGGAGAATAGTTTAAAGGGGGTGAGGTTGAACAGAAGCCTCAGTGAGTGTCACAGCCCTACATGGACATGGACACACTCAGAGCCAGTGCCCAGGTCCCAGGCTGGTCTCAGTGTGGGGTGCAGAGCAAAGCAGGGCAAAGTGAGAAAAGGCAGCATGTGCCAGTCTCAGCTGTGGGAGCTCTCAGCTCCACGAGTCTGACACTGGAGATGAGGCAGAGTTCACTTTTTCCACACCTGGGTCAGAGCCCAGCTGCCCTCCTGGGTGTCACTCAGCCCTGACTGGCACTCCCTTGCAGTTCTTCTCACTTGACTAAAAATAGGCAGTCTGGGAACCTCCTGAGAGAGCTGGCTTTGCAGAAGTCTCTCACTGAGCTCTGCAGAGCAGCAAGTGCTGGGATATTTTTGTTAAAAATCTTCAAATGGAAAGAACTACCTTAGCCTGTGGGATTTTCCCCTTCAGTGCCCAGAGTAAAACATCTCCTGCCCCAGTCAGACCTGCCTTGCTCAGTACAATAAAGACCTTGCACAGCTTCTTTATCTGGGAGCACGTGGCAGCTCTTGCAGCTTCAGTTAAGACTGAGCATAGCAGGTGAGCGTTGGACCAGGGATCCCACTGTCCTGTGGGTCAGGGACCCCACTGTCCTATGGCCCTCGGGCTCACCAAGGGTGTTGTCAGCATGTTCCTTGCTCTGCACAAGGTTTTGTGACTGAGCCTCCCTTGGTGCTGCCTCCACCCCAATAGATCAGCTTGGCAAAATGCCTAAACACATGCTTCAAAGCTTGATAACAAGGTGATTGGTGTCCTAGAATTACCAAACTGAACCCCTTTATTTTGCCCTGTAAGCTGGAATAGACCCAGATAATTTCAGTATTTCATAGTGTCATCTTCAGTTTAATACACAAATTACTTAATGTGGACTTGTGACTGCAGGAACACATTGCTGTTTCCTGTCCTGGTCTTAGCAATATTGAATTTCCCCAGCCCTACCAGGACTCAGCTCCTCATGCCAATCACAGAGATTGGTCATTAAAAATGGGAGACAAGAAAACAAGGAGCTGTTCCTGTAAGCTGTGTGCTGCAGCTGATGGGAAAGGCAGGAAGGAGGAGATGGGCTTTGCTCCTAATCAGCCAGAGATGCTGCACAGTGCAGAGACAAACCTCACTGTGCTGGAGACAGGCCTGAGCCACAGCCTGTGCTGAGGCTGGACCTGGAGCTGTCTGTGTCTTGGCTCAGGAGCAATCCTGACATGGTGCTGACACATTCTCCTTCTCTGCCCACAGATCTCCCACTCCCCAGGGTGGCTGCCCTGTCCCAGGCTCAGCAGAGGCACAGGGAAGGTTGGACAGCAGACTGGCCCCTGGGGTGGGGGAAGATGTTTCTTTGGAGTTCAGGGAAAGCTTTTTGTTCCATAGCCAGGAAAGCAGCCACGAGCCGTGTGCTGTGCCAGGGCTGTGCCCTGAGCTGCTGAGGGGCTGTGGGGTCACAGCCAGGGGCTGTGTGCCCAAGTGCCATAACGCAGCTCCACTGCAGCAGCACAAACACTCAGCCCGGGGCCCCTCTAGCAGGTTGTGGGAGCACAGCAGGAGCTGCTCCACTTTGACAAGCACAGGGAGTGATTAATGAGCCAGGGAAAACAGGGTGACACATGCAAATACTAGAGATCTACAGAGGAAATTCTGAGGATCAAGTCCACCTTTGTAAACAGAAATATCTCTATTATTGCGGAAGACAAGAAGGGAGCAGAGAAGCTCCGTGACTTCCCCAGACAGTCTCTAATGATACTTTCTGCAGTTTGCATCAATCCAGATTAAGCTTTGGGCTGACACAGACGGGTCTTAACTAGGCTCTCCTCCAATGGAGCTGCGTGTTCCCTGTCCCCCTCTTTCCCTGCTGCTGAGCTGGGCTCCACGCCTGACGCGCAGGATCTGCACATCCCCTTGAGCAGCTAACCCTGCTCCCCTGATTGCTCTGCCAAATGAGCCTCTGGTTTCACTGTGATCAGGAGTGCTGCATTGATGAGGACAGCCTGTGTGCGGGAGGAAGTGGGTTTGCTCTGTAACTTTAGTTGTTCCAGGCAGAAATTGGAGCAGCTCAGAGAACTGCTGAAGGAGGCATTCTTGGTCTCCCAGGGTACCTCTGCCAGTGTAAGGCCACTGACATTGCCAGCCCCCGAGAACTACTGCTTCATTGTGGACTAAGCCTTAAAAACACCTCCCAGTGTGGGAAACAAATCAAAGCAGAGTTGTGGGAAATGGGAAATGCCACTGTAGCAGCCTGGGATGTGCTGAGCCAGGGTGGGATGAATGGTGCACAGCAGTGCTCCTTCCACTGCTGTGCTGAGAGCAGGGAACGTGGCTCCTGGTCTTCCTTAGCCTGGAAAAGTTCACATCAGGTTCTGCAGGAGCTGCACAGTGCCCAGTCCAGCCCTGTGAGTGCAAACCTGGGCATTTGGCAGTCTCACCAGTGCTCTGCAGGCAGCACTCACTAACAACTGCTGTTTCTCAGAACATCACCAGGAACTGTATTCTCTTTTGGAAAGAGATTTCATTGAGGCCTCCAAAGAGGAGAACAGCAATTATTCCTCCGCTCTCCATCTGGGGAGGGAAGCCTTGACCTCCTGGCACATGGTCAAGATACTGGAAACAGTTCCCTGCCAATACAAACTTCTGAAAATTTCCCAAGTCGCATGAGAGGGGAGAGGCTTTAGAGATTGTGGAGCTGTTTTGAAGTCCATTTTCTTTGGACAGCAAATACTGATTAAATATTTGTATTTTGGTGCAAATGAGGTTGAATAAAGAGGAAGTCCTTGACACATATTGGAGTTTACTGGGACTCATCCATGGACAGTTGTGGATTCTTTTGCATCAACCTGAGTCTCCTGCCTGTGCCTGCTGCTCGTACAAGTTGTCCCAGGGCTCTGTGGGCACCATAGCACTGTACAAAAGCAGGATCTCAGCACAGCCTGGCAAACCTGGAAAATTGTTCTGGGGCAAGTGGGGACATGAAGAGCATGGTTGAACATGCCATGTGTCAGTCAAGGGTGCCATACCTTTGGCAGATAAGGGAACAAGGTAATTGACTTTTCCAGGCTTGTGTTACCTGGAAACTTTCTCCCAGCTGGTGAGAGTCTGCAGTAACACAGAAGTGTTGGTAATTGCGATCAGCACGGTGCACATGCTGCTAAGGTGAAGCCTTCTACTTCTTGAGAAGGCGTGAGCTTGGAAGGGTTCTGGGCTTGATTGTCATTCTAGACAAGTGTATCCTGACATCCTTTCCTTTTTACTATAAATCAGAAGCAAAATGAATAAATTAGTTATTGAAGTTCCTTGTGGGCTTCATTGATGCGATTGCAGGTGGAAAAGACAGGTAACATAACCAGAGGGAATTGGTGTCAAGGCTGCTCCTTACAGACCCAGATTATGTCACCAATCAGCTGGTGAAATAAAGAGATTTCCCGCGTATATTTAGTAAATCAACATGACAATGTCATATACAATCGGAGTTAATTAGGCAAACCTTCTTGCTGTGTATAGCGTATCTCATGCCTTAGAGGTAGAGAGGCTTCCGTCAATGCTGCAGCTCTGGGAGTGTCAGGGGGAGCGGGCTGGGTGCAGCTGGGTGTTGGGAGGCCCCTCAGCACCCTCCTCCTCCTCCCCAGGTACTGCTGAGGGTGAGTGGGGCTGGGCAGTTTCATGCCAGCAGCCCTGAGGGCACAGAGGCCCGGCCTGTAGCACAGGGTGCTGTTGGCAGGGGCACTGCTGGCGTTTGACTAACGGGAGACAGGAATCATGCCTGGGAACCCTCGTGTTTTCCATCTGATCTGGGCACTCCCCAGGTGTCCTTAGCACCCTGTGACTGTGAGCTGCTGTATTGCCAGAAGCCCCCCTTGTCCCCCAAGAGCACCCTGTGCATGATGTGTTCTGGCATAGGAGGCTGGCCTCGGGGTCAAGGACGGACAGGAGCCCCTGCCCTACTCGGGCTGCTCACAGCTTGCTGGCATGGCTGCAGCAAAAGGCTTTCCATCCCTGAGGGCCTTTCCTCGCCCTGCCCCGGGGAGGAGAGGCTGAGTGGAGGGCAATGGAGGCTTGTCCAAGGTCAAGCCGTGTCAAGGCCAGGAGCCCTGCACCATTTCCTCCTTCTGACCGTGGGACTCCCATCTGGTTTGATTCAGCTGTCAACCCTGGAGCAGAGAGTGGCAGTAACAAAAGGCTTTTCCAGACATAATCCCACTAAACGGAGACAATCCTGTTATGTTTCCAGGCGACAGGAATTGAGACTTTAGTGCCAGAGTATGAGGACTCTGCCCTAAGGGCTTTGTTTCAGGACTTAACGTCAGGTGATCTCAGGGCCAGCCTGGTCTTTGTGCCCTAAAGCAGCACAGATTAAGCCCTAAACATGTATTTTTAAACTGAGGAAAGCCCAAGAGGTGTGATAGACAATCTGGGATGGGGAGAAAACACCAGACCAGCATCCCAGGTGGAGGGATTAGTCTGGCCAAGACAATAGAAGCCGTGAATCTCCGAGGGGCATGGCCTGACATGCCAGCTGAGGGCTGGGCTGCCCTCCCCATGCCAGCTACACCAGCCTGCCAAAGTTCAAATGTCTGACAAGCATCACACTGCAGCTCCTGTATTCCCAGCCCATGTGTCCCTGATCCCCAGCAGAGGCCAGTTAATACCCAATTAACAGGACTCTTTCTAATGAACTGAGCCTTAACTGCCAGCCACTTCATCCTTTAATCTCTCCCAGCCGAGGGGAAGGGCTTGGCAGGTGTCACTTCAGGCCGGGGTGACAGGGCAGATCTGGCCTGCCAAAGCACAGCCGCATGTCCCCTGTCCCCTCACCAGGGCCTCCTCCCCGAGACACCATTTACCCCAGTGAGAGGGGACAGCCCTGTTTCCATGGGCCCTGCAGCTCTGGAGTCCATCTCTCCTTGTCCCTGGAGCGAGGACCTGTTACTTCCCTGGATAGGGCAGGTATCCCAGTTTATCTCAAATGACTGTCTTGGTCAGTCACACTCTGTCAAAGCTGTTGTTCCCCTGTTCTCTCTTCCCCTTTTGTAGCCATGCTCAGTGTGAAGGACCCAGTGTCACTCTGTGTGCCCAGGGAGCCCCTTGGTGGCATCTGGTCCCCAAAGGCATGGGTCAGCAGTCCCTTGTGGAAGGCCCAAGGATGCAAGGGAAAACGGACCTCACAAAGTGGGAAATGGAGAGCAGGAATGCATTAAACGTTGGCTTCTGTCTCTGTCAGGTGCATGCAAGAGGCTGAGCCAAAAAGTATTTGCTTAAAGCCCAGAGCAAATGGCTGGAGCAGATCACGGACTCTGTGCCCCAGCCTTTGGCTGCCTCAGCCATGAAATAGCTCCATCCACATGACTGGGACAGGAGACAGTGGGAGAAGAATAGCATTTCCTAGATCACAATGCTTCTCCAGGTTTTTGGGGAACTACTGGCACAGCCCAGATGCTGTGGCACAAGCTGCTGGCACTCCTGGTGCTGTGCCAGGCTCTAGCCTGGGCTGAATTGTGTCCATTGCCCTGATGTGACACAGAGCCAGGCAGCTCCTGCCGTGTGACACTGCTGTACCCCAGCCTGGCACAGAAAGGTTGGAGCTGTTCTCTCACTCGTTTTCTAGAGCTGAGGAAGCAGACTGGATCCTAAGGGGTCACTGAGGATCCTGTGGGATCTATGCAAACATATTGCCAGAGCAGCTTGTGCAGGTCCCCCCAGTTTGCAGCCGACAGTGTCAAACAGCAGAACTGAGTGTGAAACAGCTTCCCCACAGACCCCATTAGCCTGAGCTGGAATTGCCAACATAAGGCCAGGCCCCACAGCCCTGGAGAGAGACTTGAGCTGAACACTGCATCCTGTCAGAGCTTCCCAAAGCAGGAGGGAGTGAGACTCAATGAGCAAAGACAGTGCCCTTTTTGCTTTTAGGCACAGGGCCACCACTTGCCCTTTGCTTCCAAGCAAAGCCCTGGTCCCTGGCCTGTGCCAGCAGGATTCCCTGAAGGAGCAGGCTGCTCTGAGGGTGTCCTGCTGCCTCTGATGGGGTGGGGCTTCTCTCTGCCTTAATTTTCTCCCCAATGAATATCTCCTGTGCCTCTAATTAAGCTTCCTCTTCGGCTTAGGACTGTGGACAGTCTGAGCATTTGTAAATTAGCCATCCACCAGACAGGCTTTGTCCAGCTCTCAGCCCTGTAATTACTCTGCTCAGCCCCCAGAGATGAGGGATCTGCAGCAGACAGACTGAGCAGAGCAGATCAGGTGCGACAGACCCTGCTTGGACAGCAGCCCTGGGAAACATGGTGCTGCTGCCCAGCACAAAGAGCAGTGGGGACACAGCCTGAGCCTGGCCGAGCAGAGCTCCATGCTTCAACGTTGGGAAGAAGAAAACTCTTTACTTGCATGTCTCGGCTGTGTCAGAATCCCCCAGTGCCACAAGCTGGTGCTCCCCCATGGCACAAAGTCCTGCCAAAGCACAGAGCTGATGGCAGCTGCCCCTGGGCTGTGCCCAGCCTTCCTCCTTGCCAGTGTGCCACTGTGATGCTCTGATCCCAGGGAAAAGGAGATGACTGCCCCTGACTGAGGAGGTGACCAGCAGCTGGAAGCACCAGAATAGGTGACTCCTGTTTGCTGTCTCACTCCAGAGAGCTCACTGGGGCAGGACAGCACCGTGAATGAGTGCAGCAGGCTGCTTTGGGGGAGTTTGGACATTTAAATAACACAGCCTATGAGACTCAGTTCAGCATTTGAAGGAGACACCCTGCAAGTCATTTGCAATCTCCTCTGCAGCTTCTGCACCAGCAGAGCTTGAGCAGCCCTTATTGAGTGTTTGGATTTGTTTACAGAAAGTATTTGAACAATGCGGCAATTCTGGGTTTTCTGTTACTTTAAAAACAAACATGCAGCCAGAGGAGTTGGGCTCATACACTGGGCTTTGCAAGACAAGAACTAAAGAAACTTGTCTAGCTGGACTTGACTGGGGAGGCACTGGGAGCACAGAGCCCAGTGACTGCTGCTCCAGGTGGAGGCACAGGCAGCCCTGCCCAGCGCCTGGCACTCACTGCCACAGACACAGCAGTGGACAGGGGCGTCTTTGGGGCAGCAGTGTGTTTGCCCTGTCCCCCCCGGGGCAGGGCAGCTGCTGCAGGATCACTCTTTATGCAAAGACTAAAAGAAAAAAAATGCTCCTCTCTGAGCTTGCTGCTTTGTCTAAGTCTTGAATGATTTTCTGTCACTAGGTATCAAACTGCAGTTGAAAGGATTTCCCGTTGACATTTAGCAGTATTAAATTACAAAATAACCACAAGTCAGCCACTCAGTATGATATAAACAGTGGGATTTGACAGAGCTTTTTCTGGCCTTGGGGACCAATTTACTCATTTTTACAGTCCCAACTCCAGTCATCCACTGGTAATGCACAGCGCCTTTTGGACACCACCTATTTGGAATTAGAGACACATATGGCAGAGTGTAATTACCTATTTACTCTGCTGCTGAATCAGCAAACTGAGGCTAGTTAACATTACAGCTCATAAGCCCCTTTCACAAACATGGGTCAGTGCTGGAACTGAGCAAAATTAATTCAAAAGAAAGAAAGAATTCCTCTCGAAAGGGAAGCCAAAAAAATCGGATGATTTAACCGGGAAAAAATGGACCCTCAATGCTTTCTGTAAAGGAAGAAATCTGAGGAACCCCGGCCAGGCTTCTGGGAGGAGGGGCCTGGACCATCGCTTATTCCCACTGGTGTAAATCGGGAGTAGCTGTGGAAATGTCTTGCTGAAAATCTGAAATAAATGTGAGGGAAATCAGGCACATGGGCCAGAGCTCCGGCTCAGCTCCCTGAGGAAACAGGCAGCTGGTCTGAGCTCTGGGCTCTGCATCCTGCCACCCCATGGGGTCCAGCTCCAGCCAGGCTTTGTGCTGGCTTTTGGGGCTGGGCTCTGAGTCCCACTTGTTTGTACCGAGAATTTTTTAGCCCCTTGTCATCAGCTGTGGCGCTGGGGCTGGATGTGCCCAGGGCCTGGGTGAACACCCCCGGCTCCCGGCTTGTCTTCTGCCCCCCCTCGCAGCCCTGCCCTGGTTAACAACCAGCAGCAGGAAGAGCTTCGCCACTCCGTGAAGCTCAAACATTTCCTGGTGAGTAAATGCGGCACAGCCAAGGCGGGGAGCGCTGCCCGGGCAGGAACGCTGCGGAGAGGCTCTGCTTGGCTGGCACGGCACAGGGGCTTCCCCAGCCTGCAGCCACGGAGAGTCCCAGCCTGCGGCACCCGGAGAGCCCCAGCCTGCGGTGCTCCAGCAGCTGCAGAGGCGGCCCTGGTGGCGTGTGGAGGAAAGGGTTAACTTCACCAGTACCAGCTGCTCCCAGCAAGAAGCAAGGAGCGGTGTCCTGCCCTCTGGGCAATTCAGGCAAGGGGAATCTATCCAAGGGTAATTGGATCTCCCAACCGTGTCTCAAGGGCGCTGAGGGCTGCTCGGTTCCTGTTAAGTGGTTCATGTGTGGCACTCCGGGGAATTTCAGCGCCCATCCACTCTTGGCTGTAGGATCTAATAGATTCTGTCTTAATCCAGGCACTGGCATGTGGGTGTGGGTGTTGTGTCTTTGTTCCTGGGGTTTGCATATTTACAGTCTCTGAATACAGCATCACAACAGCAGAGCTCCGTGGGACAGGACTGGGAATGTTGTGGAGCAGAAAAATGTCCCTGTCAGCCTGGGCTGTGGGAGAGGTGCTCCAGGGTTCAGTAAAGTTTGCCAAGTTGCAGTGTGACTTGTGGGGCTGGTGCCTGAGGAGTGAGGAAAGGTGACCCTTGGGAGGGCAGGGAGGGAACTGAACACCTCGGATGTGGAGCTGGGTCTCTGCAAGGGCAGTGGGAGCCCTGTGTTCCTCTGGTCACTGCAGTGGTGTGCAGGGCTTGGCAACAGCGCGGCTGGTCAAGGGCAGGGGAAGGAGGCAGCTTCCCTCCTCTCCAGATGTGCCAAACAGGCAAAATAATAGGAATCCAGCAGAATGCCAGCAGAAAAGTGAGACACGCTTCTGGAAAGCACCATCTGAAGCTGTAGGAACATGTTTATCCTCCCACTGACTTTCAAAGCTTTGCAGTGATTAAGACGCATCACTGCCAGGACTCCTGTGTAAAGCTGCTCTTAGGTGTTTTCCCTGTGGGACAGGGTGAGGTACAGGACTTGACAGGGATCTGAAGTGAGGTAGGAGACAAACTGTTGGTCCCTGGCTCCATCCACAGCTGGTCCTGGCTCAGATGTCTCTCCCGTGGGGAGCTCCGTGGTCCTGGTGTGGAAAGCACCATGAGCTGTGCTCTTCACAGGGCGGGTGGTGGCACGTTGCTACCCCTGGCCTAATTTGAGTCTCACCTGGCTCCTGCTATTCCAAAATGGAAAGGAGCCATTTTCATTTCCTCCCTCTACATTAAATTTGCCATGGTGACCAGTCACTGCCACTAACAGAAGGAGGGAACTGAGCCTGTGGGGAAACAGTTTTGTTTCTTGGTTTGGCTTGGTTTGGCTTGGTTTGGCTTGGTTTGGTTTGGTTTGGTTTGAGAGAGGAGGAGACCAAAGAGAGAAAATGACAACCACTTGGGAAGAGCAGCTTGTTCTGGGTGAGGTGCTGCCCAATAGGAGCCACAATGCCTTAGAGGTAGGTGGTGAAACTGTCCCAGGAGTGACATACCTGTCCCTCTCACTGAGCTGAGGCCTCATTTGCAAGCTGCTGGTTGGACCTCTCCTGCCTAATGTGCGTGCCAGGCCAACCCCATAGTGCATCTCCAGTTGTGGAGGCCTTGTTTGGTACAAGCAGAAAATAACACAAGATTTCTTCCTTTTTGCCCCATCCTCCCTGCATGGGGACTGTGTGGAGGAGGAGGAGGCTCAGACCATAAAGCTGGGCAGCAGGACTTGCATGTTCTTAGTCTTCCCTCTGCTAATATTCTCTCTGCTAGCATGGATTTTTTACTTGAAGCATTAGTTTCCCAATCTGTAAAACAGAGATGGAAACTAGAAGCCTTGCAGGAATATTCGACACACTTCAGATGGAGTTTGTCTCATCTGAATTCACATCTCCCTGCCTTGTTCCCCCAGCCTTCTATCTTTTTCTTTCTCTGTGATTTCAGATAGTCTCATAAATCTTGTTCCAGGCCTAAATTAAATAACTGCTCAGAAGTCAAATCCCATCTGTGGCATGCCCTGTGACCTGGCAATCTTCCTTTCCATCACTTAAAGCTGGCAACATCCCAGGGTCTCAGGGAAGTTCTGCAGAAGGATTGTCAGGCTCCTGGGATTTAGTTTAGATCAGTATTTCCATCCCCAAAACCTGTTTTTGGGGGGAAGGGAGAGAAGAAAGCAGTTTGATGCAGAGTTCTAAATTGGCTGTGTAAAGTCCATACACTTAAACTGTGAAGCAGTCTGTTTTATATTGGAATTTGTTGGATCCTCTTAAAGGCTGTGGAAACTTAACTACAAGAAGTCCTGTCGCTCCCACACTTGCTTTCCCTGGGTCCTGTGTTCTCTGAGCATCCTGCCCTGGCGTGTGCTGCAGCTGCTGGCAGTGGCGGGGAAGGGGCTGCAGTTTGAAATCTTGAAACTGTGAGAAGTCTCATTTTTATCTCAAGTGAGCATTTTTTTGTTTTATTTAATACCAGCACTTTGAAGTGTCTGAGCACTGCACAAAATGTACCTAAAGAATGCAGAGGAACAGAAATAACAACAGGAAGCTGTTACAAGAGCAGCAGGAGCTGTGATTGCACCAGGGCAGGATCAGGCTCCGGCCCCGCTGCACTGCAGTAGGGGTGCCAGCAGCATCCCCACACAGGGAAACAGAGTTGGGACCCACTCCAGGACTTTTCCATGGGAATTCAGCAAGACCTATTTTCTGATGAAGCTGAAGTTGGCAGCACATGTAACCAAGCCAAGGAGTTCACTCCAGAACACGGTGATTTTTAATAAAGTCACAATTGCTGCTCTGTGCTAAATGAGTCATTTTAAAGTCAGTCCCTCATAAAACAATCGCTTCCCAGATCCTGCTTCCTTCTGTACATGTCTCACCAGCACAGCACAGCATACTTTGATGGCATAAACAGCACCTTCGCTCATACTGCTGCTCAACAGTTACTGCTTGTTCTCAGCAGTGAGATCCAGGCCGTGCACAATGCCAGGGAGGGAATGCTCAGAGGAAGGGCCGGCAGCATCTCACATCCCAGCCCAGCGGTGTGAGCCGCCGTTCCGGTGACAAGTGCCGTGACATGTGCGTGTGACACCGCCCTGCTGGGCACAACGGGTCCCCTGTTCCCTGGGGCCCGGGGGCTGGGCCGTGCCCTCCTGGCTGTGCTCACGGCCAGCCCGCAGGGCTCAGCATGGACACTCGGCTCAGCGCTTTCTAGCCCACTGGTCTTTTACAAACTTTGGCAAACTGAATTCCGTGTTGGAGCCTCCTTCAACTGCCTGCCAGATGACATAAAATTATTTAAAATTGGCCAGTGAGCTAAAAAGATGGGGGTGGAGGAGGTGGGGAGAGATGACAGATGGATGGTGTGAATGCAGGAGTCTTGCGTCCTTAGGAAGCCAGGCTTACAACATTCAGGAAACCGAAGAGGTCTCTGATCCATGAACCCTTTTGTTCCGGGGCACTAATCTACCCAACCAACCAAGCTGTTGAAGTGCAGAATGATTTCGTTTTCTTTGTTTATTTGCTTTTTGAGGAAGTGTGGGCCAAAATGATGGTTGGGAGTATGGCACGTCTCACATTAGTGACTGGGGATCGCAACCTTGTAAAACAGCATTTTTGTAAAATACACTGAGAGCATTTGTAACCTGAACGCAAACTGCCAAACACACGTTCACACAACTCTGGAATTTGGTTTAATGTGTATGTATTTTCTTTTACAATTTGGACCTAATGAAAAACATGTGGTTTGTGCAGAGTAAAAGGAATAATAGAACTTTGTGCCGGCTGCGTCGGTTCCTGCTGGGCATTACCGACCGCGTGTGCTCTCTTGCTGGCTTGTGGCTCCAGATACTGTGGAATGACTTGAATGTGTTCCTCATCCCCACCCAAACCTGAACATTGCGGTTTTCAAAAACGCTGTTGTCTTGGCAACCTTCCAGATCCTTTCTGGGCATTTAAATCTTGGCTGAAACTAGTGGAGCAAAAGCACGTTCCAAGTGTTTTCCCAGGCCTCTAGCACAACACCTGACTGCAACGCCGCTTTCCTCCCAATACTTGATTGCTTCAGTTGTCTTTGCTCTTCTTTCAGCAGCAGTGGCACCCCTGTGGTACCTCCCTGTTTCCTTCCGGTTTAAAAGAAAGCCCCATATCTGCCCAGCATTTGAGCCAAGGGCACCAAAACGTTTTTGTTCTGTGGTTATTCACATCTGAAAACTGCAAACAGCGAGGACAGCGATGCTTCACGGGCTCTCCAGAGAGCTGAGTCAGCACTTTCAACTTCCTGAGTGGTACAGACTTAAGAGGGCATGAAACAGGGCTGCTGCTTTAGAAATGGCACAGAAACCCTACGAATGGAGAAAACTGCTCAAAGAAATGTAAATTTGAATGAGAGCCATTGAAACACACAGGAAAATCCTTCATTGTGAATGTAAATTTAAACAAAATTGTCTACCTCCTGCCTCCCTACACAAAGGAAACCTGCTGCCTCTTCCCTAGGAGAGTGTTTTACCAAGCTCATATGAAACTCTTTTTACAACATCCCTTTGTCTCTCTTGGAACCTGACCAAGAACTATAAGCCTTTAAAGAGAGCTTTTTGCTTGTTCAGGCCCAAGGGGAGTAGCTGAGTATAAATAATAGATTGGCCTCTTCTGTCTCCAGTGTTTCTGTTCTGCTGCTCCTCACAGACACAACCTGGGAAAGGTGTGGCGGTGCCTGCAGCAACACGAGAGCAGTTATCTGGTCTCCCTTGAAGGAGCACGATGATAAAGTGAGAAACAGCTGACAGGACCAGAGCTGGTATGTGCAGCCCAGCGGACGTGACGTTCCAATTTTGGAAAACTACAACTGGGGAGACTCGCTCGCTCGCTGGACCTTGCTGCTGTTTTCCATACAGGGAGCCTCGGGAGAGCAATGTCTTATCTGTCCAGCCTGCTCAGCAGAAACAGCCCCTCGTCCAGGCAGCTGATGGTCAGCAATTAATACCTTTGGAGCATACATCTAGCTAGGGAAAAGTGTTAGGGATTTGCAATATACAGGCAGGCAACATGAATTTGTTTTTCCAAGGTGAACAGCTCTACACGTTATTCTAGAAAGTCACAGTTGTCCCTTGTTTTCAGTTTTGCTAGTGTTGCATTTTCCATGTCACCCTTGCCTGTGAGCAGCAGTGTTGTAGCCCAGGGGTCTGAGGTGTCCTGCTTCTCGCCCACCCCACTCCCACCCAGCCCTGCCTTTCTTCTCCTTTTATCTTGTGCCTCCTTAACTGTTAAACCCACCTCCCCACTTTTCCTAACAGCTACCCTTTAACAGTTGTCTCTTCTCCCCCAGTGTCAGATTCTGCCTTGAATTGTCAAATTGACACTGGCAGTTTGTCAGAACCCCAGTTCCCACCCGCTCCCTCTCCACTGCCGTGGGTTGTAGGGAAGAGAGGTAGGTGCTGTTGTATAGTCCCAAAAGGAAAGTCTGTATTTATCTCTTGGCAAGCAGAATTAGGAACTTGAGGGAGAGTATACAAGCTTCTGCTTTCTCCTACTGCTCAGTTCCCTTCTTGGTCTCTCTGGGCAGATTAAGGCTTTTGTGCTGTTTTTACCAAGGTCAGCGATCTATTCTTTTGTATTCGCTGTTCTCCACTCAATTAGTTGAGGGCATTTAACATGGATTTTTCATATTTGCATCGCAAATTCCAAATGATCCATGAAAGGCAGCTGTTCAGAAACTTCTGAATTCATTATCCCCAGTGTCTCGAAAGAAACTTTGCCAGCCATTTGGCTGGGGCCCTGTGTAGTCAGTGTGATAGGAAACTGTCAGTCATTTGTAGTCTGCATTGAAGAATTAATGTGATGCTGTGGCATCTGGTTTCCATTTTACATTCCCTGCAGCCTCTTCTTTACCTGACTTGTCATTTAGTGATAGTTGTGTCGACCCATCAGCAGTTGGCCCTGTGCAGCAGCACCCCAAGGCCTTTGTGGTCACAGTCCTTCCACATCTCACTGCTGTGTGTCCTCCCCTGCACTGTGGAGAACAGCCCACAGCACCCTCCCCACCCCCAGGGACACAGGCCAGGACTGGGTACAGGATGCACAGGCACAGGGGACAGCTGGACACCACTCCTTGTGTTTTGTGTGACACACGTGTGTGCAAACACACTCTGCAATCACATGCACGGGGCTCCCAGCTCTGCATTTCCAGCCCCTGTCTCAGCTGCATTCCTTGCTGCAGCAGCAGCATGGCTCAGAGCCAGAGCCTGCTCTTGCTTTCTCTGCTCTTTCCTTCCTTCCTTCCTTGGGCTTGCTGGGTGTGACAGGCTGAACACAGTTGTTTATTGCTTTTGTTTCCCCATCTAATCAGATCTCTTTCCCTGACATTATGCAGCTCAGCACAAGTACTCCAGGTGGGATGAATCCAGTTCAGTGCCCTGCTCCCACCCTTGGCTGCTCCTATCACTAATGAACTGCAAACAACCATGTTCCCCATGTTCAACCTTCACCCTGTCCAATGCATCCATAATCTAAATATAGGCCATAATTATTCCGCTGGCGTCTGTTGGCCCATTGACAGAACTGACAGTGGCAGAGGTCAGGAGACCCTTTGCACCTTTAACATATTAACCATTAATTAACCATTTCCCTGCCACTGATCGTTACAGTCTCCCTAACACCCAGTAAATGCCTGGGGTTTGTTCTTCAGCTGTTCCAAAGCTGTTCCTTAGTCTGCTCCATTCCTGTACCACCGAATGCTGATTATTTTCTTCCCTCTAATTGGGACACTTGGTTTGTTTATCTGGTTGTGCAATCAAAATGTGAACCCAGGATGCTCTTTTCCAGCCAATGACCTGCATCTCCCCCAGATGCAAATCCCAGTGCCTGAGAAAATGAGTGCAGGAATCGATCTCTTGGCCAATGCACTGTTTCCATGTTGGAAGCAGAGGCACTGACTTTCCATATTATTATTTTTATGGCCCTGTGGAACAAACAGTTGAATATGGTGCTGTGAGAGTGAACAGTGGGGGGAGAAACTAATTTGTACTGTAAGTAATTTGATCGCAAATCATTTAAAGAATGTAAATTGTAGGGGAGAGATGTCACTCCTGGCAGAAGGTCGCCTGTGTCACCTGTCAGACAGTCCCCAGTGGCCATCATGAAAATTTCTTTGTGGGATTATTAATAAATAAACATAATGCTCTGCATTTCTGCAGCACCTTTCAGTGCAGGAGCAGAAAGCACTTCAACTTTAAGAACTATGCTCTGCAAGTATTTTAACTTCCTTTCAAAATACTATTTTAAAGGTTAAATTTGTTTGAATGTTACCCTCATAAGATGGTATTAAATTTAAATTACATTATTTCCACCTCCACCCCAGCTCATTTTGAGGCAAAGTGCAATCTCCATTTGACATCTTGATGAAGTAAGTGAAATGACAAGTCTTTTAGTTCTGAGACATACTTTAAGTATTTGCAGTGCAGTAGCTCTTAGAAAGCATAACAGTGGTCAGGAATCCAATGTGCTCCAACAATGGACAAAGTTTTTGTCCTACAGAATTTGTAGTTTAGTTCAAAACTACGAACAGCAGTAGAAGAGAAAGAAGGCTGGAGGTTGAAATGGTTGTGGGCTGTCCCACACAGACAGGAGGTTATGATCACAAGGTTGCTGTGCTGTCAGTCAGTGTGCAGTGATGTATTGCTGCTCTGCCAAAGGGCCCTGGCTCTGCACCTCGATGTGTGCATCCCCAGAACTGTCCACAAGCTACAGGAATACCAGGCAAAGAAAAGATGGAAGAAGAGCTGTTGATGTTGTATGATCCCTGTGTGTTCTGCTACCAATAGTGCCTCATTTTTCATTTGCATTCTTTTGTCTCTTTGGATCCATATGATTAGTCTGAAATGTAAAACCACCCACAGCTTTCTCTGGGCAGGAGTCTCCTTTTGTCCTGTGCTTTTTTGCACAACACCAAGCACAGCTTGGGTCCTGACTCACGAGTAGGACACAAAAATATTTCAGTTACCAATCTGCCATTAAAGTTTATAGCAAAATTCATCCCACTTTCCCTAGCTGTGAAATGATACAGCATTGGCACTATGAGCCACTCTGAAGAGTGAAGGAGGAGAACAAATCACAAAAGAAAAGTATTACCCAGAATAGATTCCTCAGAAACTATTCCCCATGCAAGAGGCTGGGAATGGGAAGGTGCATGCCTGCAGTGTCTGGCAGGGTCACCCTCGTAACATCTGGCTGTGAAAGCTGGGGAGCTGTGCCAGCTCCCTTGGAATAACAAGCCGAGCTCACGAAGACAGAGCTGTGCATTCCTGAGAAACTCGCCCAGAACACTTGGAAAGGGTCACCAGGAGGAATGTCAGCAGAAACAGGGGAAGGGCCTAGCACTGTTAAAGCCAGAGCTGCTCAATCTGGCTTCAATTGCTTTTCTCCTTCTCTTTTCTCTATTTTTTTCTTCTCTCCTCTTCTCTGGCTGCTCAAGGGGAGGCATTTGAGCCTCACTAATGACCAGGGACACTATATAAACTATATAAACTGTATAAACAGGGATCAACTTAAGGCAGTTCATTAAGAAAACAGGGAGACAGAGCAATAAAGCTTGTGTCTTGCTTACACAATAATGAAGTAGTTAGAAGGGTTTATCTTCACCATCAGCTTAACATATGCTTTGAGTTCACACCTGAGCCCAGGCTCTGCAGTTAATCCTGCTGCTCTGTGGCTCCAGCCCAGTGAGCCACATTGACACCCTGCCCAGGGAAGTGAGAGGGAGGCTCCTGAATGCAGGTGCTCCAAAGCCCAGCACCAAGGGCAGGGTGAGCTCTAACACCAGCGGTCAGTGGCAGCTCCAGACTCGCACAGCTGGAGCAGAGGGACAGCTCCAGGGATGGAGCTGCAGAAAGGAAAACACACGAGTCAATATTCATCCATATATTCATGATCTGTAGGCTTGGGTGCTGTGATGCTCATTATTTAGGCATGACCTTAAAAACTGCACTTGATTGAGAACACGGCAGCCCATCTGCTTGGCAGCACAGGCTGCTGGGGGCCTCACCCCAGCACGCTGCTCCCTGCACGGCTTCTCTGCTCTGCTGGAATACAGATTTGAGGGCACAGGCTTCATCTCCAAACCCTTTGCTGGGGCTGAGACAAGGCGTCCACAACTCCTTCCCTCTCAAGAGCACGGTGAGTGCTACCCTGTGTGTGCAGGACACATGGCTTACTCTGTGCCCCAGCTCCAGCTCTGCATAGCAAACTTCCTCCTCTTCCTTGCCCCAAAATGAGCAGCAACCACAAGACTAGGTGCTTGAAAAACTCCATCTTCCACTTGTCCTTCCACAAAAGCAACAGTAAAGCCACCCCACAGCCCCTGTGAGGCAGAGTGGAGCTCATGCCCTAATCTCTGTGCAGCTGGGGTGGTATAGGTTGCCTGGATGTGACAAGGAGAGTGTGCTGAGGCCGAGGTGTTCCCTCCACTGGGATGGAACACTTCTCCCAGCTGTCCTCTCCATGCAGGACAATGAGCAAATTCATGAATGAAAACACACAATTTCCTGCCCTATGAGAAGAGGACAACAGGCCTCTTCCACTTTTTCTGCACTGCCCCACCCTGGTTTCAACTGACCGAAGAAATGAATGAGAACTGTTTGCTGCCACTTCATCATTTCAAACACACAACCACCAGAAAAGAGGAAGCAATGTTCAGTTTTCTGTCCATGTGAAAAATCCTTCTGCTCCTTCCTCCAGACACCTTCCTGAGCCTGTTTTTGAGCATCCCTTCTTCTTTAAAAGAAAACGTGTCTTTCTTCTAAGCAATTAAACTCTATAAAAAAGGCCATTTTCCCCATCATACTTTCCCATCTCCCCTTTCCTGGATGGCAATCACATCCTCCAGATCTCATGCTGAGAAGGATATTCTGCCACTGGTCACATCTGGTTCCCTGATGAGATCCACAGGCGGCCGGGCTGGAGCGTTTCTGAGTCACGTGGTGGCTCTGGGTTCCTTATCTTCCCCAGGACCAAGGCTTTTTAATCTGCCTTGATTCTGTTTCTCTCCTTTCGGAGCACGCTTATCGGTTTGAGACCGAACTGCTGCACAAATGCTCATGAGATCAATCTACAGATCTTAAATATGGTACAAGAGAGGTGTTTCTGTGAGCAATCTGTTGGAGAGATTTTGTGCAGCCTTTCGCCTCGTTCCACGCTGGTATGCATTCCTTCAGCATTAATGCTTCCTCTGGGACCCAACCTTATGGAAATGTGAGCCGGAGCGTGCAGGCTGCAGCCGCTCCGTGGAACTCAGCCTGCATGGAGGGAGCTGCAGCCCTGCCTGTGCAAACAGCAACCCACTGCCTGCTTTCTCCAGCTACTGCTGGAAGACTGACTCTCCTTGAACTCTACAATTAACATTGGAAGAAGAAGGTTATTTTGGGTTTGGGGTTTTTTTGTTTGTTTGGTTGGTTGGTTGGTTTTTTGTGTTGCTTTTGCTCCCCTGAAAAATAACTTCTAGCAGTCTGCTCACTGTGTGCTATTAGGAATGGAAAATAAATAAGTCAATAGGCATATATTAAGTCAGTAAGGCCAGGAATTTATTGATAAATGGACTGAGGATGGTGGATACAGTGACAGTTGCATTTAGCTCTCAGAATAAAGTAAATCAATCATATTGACTGAATGTTGATTTAAAATCCTTAAAGATTTGGGTCAAGATCATTCTAGTTTTCCCTAGACTAGTGAATCTCCATAGCCACAAGTAATGCAGGAATGTTGCTGGTTTAATGTTCTCAGCCCCTGATATTGCAGTGCTCCCTTGCTGTGCTTGGCTCTGTTGGATCAATTCTAATGAAGTGGCCTCACTCCCAGTGGGTCAATGCTACAACATTGGGCTGTAAATAGTGAGGAGCCCGTGGGTGCTCTACAGCCTTGTGAGTATTGGCTATAAATGCCTTAGAGGCATAAAAAAATATTTCTCTGTATTTTAAGTTTAAAAAAATTAAAAATATTTTTATTTAGGTAATTCTCCATTCCTTACAGACTTACAGTAACTACTAAGAATTCCTTTGGACAATTGAATCAGTGGGATTTTAAGAATTGTAGATTAAGGTGTACATCAACTCATCCTTGAACTGTTTAAAATAATTAAAGTGATTAAATGAAATGGTTAGCTGGGATCTGTGAATGATGCAACCCTCATTTAGATGTGTGTGTATAAAATAAATTTTTTATGCTTCAGGAGACTTGATCTGTGGCTGTTCTTACAGACAGAAACACAGAAGAAGTAGAGTAAACATCTGAAAGTTCTCACTTCAGGGGTTGTTTGAAAGAGAATTTCACACAGAACTGTAGCACAGATATGAGCGAAAGTCTATTTCTGTCAAGACTTAATTGAGGAAATTTAATTTTCTTTCCTAACTGAATTGCTGTTGATAATTTAAATTAATTCTGTCTGGTCTGTCTAATTTAGCCATGAAAAACCTGGATCTTGGAGCTGTGCACAAGAATGTAGCAGATTTTTAAAAACAGCTTTTCTGAATAGAAATACAGTAACTTATGGTGGCCTAACAATAGATACTTTTTGGTTGTTGTTTTGATGTAAAGCACTTAAGTTCTTCTACCTCAATCCATTGACATTCTCATTTTAAGAGAAAGAAATGCATTTTTGCAAATGGTACCATCAACAGACTTTGGGAAAATTGAGTTTGGAGAAAAAAAATTGAATTAATTTTGTTTCTCTAAGCACTTTCCCATGTTTCAGATTTTGTACTGATAGATTGATGATATGATTTGCTTTAAAACCAGGTGGCCTCTTAGTTTCCATCTGTTGTGTCTATTGCTCTGTCTCTAGTGAGAAGCATTGCAGAGCTGTGCAGGCATCTGCACCCCGGAGAGAAACTCTGCGCCATCAGAAATGCTCCAGGAGAGAGAATCAACTTTCACTGTCTCTTAAATGTATCAGAAACTCGAGCCCCTGGATCTTGTTTATATTCACCCAAACTGAACACAGTGAATTTCTGTTAGCTAGGTGTAAGCAGCTTTTTAGCAAAACCAAAACCAAGCAGCATTTCCAGAAGAAACAGTTAAAATCTTCCCAAGCCACCATAGCAGTTTCTGGTCTCTCTGGATGCTGGAGGTGGCACTGCTTTAGCAAGAAGGTTTTCCTAAAAGTATGAGTAAAGACCTGCCATCATGTTTAGGTTCTGTAAAACACAGAATTATTTTGAAGTATGTAAGTGGAGTCTGCTGGAAAAAGTGACTTATTTGAACCGAAATGTCTTGGGCAGCAGGTTCCCCACAGCTCTGGTGTAGGTGTAGGTGATGCAATCAGCCAAGAGAGAGGGGACAGAGCAGCAACACGCCACGAGGGCTGCAGGCATTTCCTTGGAAGCTGCGAGTTCGGGAATATGGGGCAGAGAATGCAGAGTGGGGCCTTCCCCGCTGCTCCCAGGGAACGTGCACAACAAATCCGCGGTGCTGCGGGGCAGGGTGTCACTGTGTGCCACTGCCTGCTCCAGACAGCTGAGCACACCTGAGGGGATTGGGAAACAGCGGGGCCAGGCCGGGGGACAGCGGCCCCCGGGAGCGCGGCTCCAGCGCGGGTGCCCGGCCTTAGTCCGGGTGGGCTGGGCTGAGCTTCGCCTTCCTGCTGGGACTGCTCCATGCTCACTGCTGGGGCACTTCAACTCGTCTGCCTTACAGGAGTGACTAAAAAGGAAAAAAAGCATTTTAAAGTAGTATTTTAACTAGCAAAGGGCTGTGTGGAAATGGCTGAAGTGGCAAAGCTGGCACAGCATGCTTGATTTGTGAGCTGCTCTAGGGCTCGCTGGCGTTAGCACTGTGCTGTGCAAGCGCTGGGAGTTTCCAGTCGCACCAACAAACATCTCCACACAAGTTTGACAGAACTGACAACAGTTGACAAAACAGGAGCAATTGCCTTGGTCCCCAGCCCCGCCGCCGCACAGGGACCATTGCTGAGCCTCGCTCGTTTGCTTTGGGTTTATGGCCAAGTTCGTGTTCGCTCGTGAAAAAAAACCTGTTGAAGTTCAATTTCAAATTCAGTTTATGTCGACTACTCATACATGTTCTTAATTTGCGGATTGAGGATTTTCTCTCCCAAAGCTGGATAGATTTTGGAGCCAAACC
>JANPWX010000145.1:0-57628 GCA_024734555.1 Trochalopteron elliotii | reverse complement strand
CCGGGAACGGCACCGGGCGGGTCAGCCCCGCTGCCGCCGGATGGGCCGAGCGGCGGCCTTGCGACTTGGGCAAAGTTGAGACTGTTGTTCAAACACGAGCGTTTGCGCGCTTTGGTGTCGCTCGGAGGGGTTGGGGAGATTTGGGGGGGGTTTCCATTTTAGCAGCTGTGCTCCGAGCGCACGCACCCCGGAGGAGCCGTTCCCGGCCCCGCGCCCCCCCAGGGCCCGGGATGTGCTCGTTTGTCTCTTCGCTGGGGCTCCCGGGGTGGGCGCAGGGAGCCCCAGGCTGTGCGGGAGGCCCCGGGACCCTGCCCGGCTGCTTCCCGCTGGGGTCTGCCGGGACCGACTGCTGGCGATCCCCTGGTCCCGCTCTCCCCCAAGGGGGGAACCCCGCGGTACCCCCAGTGCCGGGGGATTACACACGGCTTTGCAGAGAGCACATGGTGGAGCTGAACTATCAAATACCATCTTTTCCTCCCAACGTGTCCCTCCCTCCAAAGTGTGATTTGTGCTCGGTTACAATAGCGGTGGATTTCTGAGCCCATCTGTTTGTCTGCCTGTTCGCACACATGGAATATCTCTGCCTATGGTGATTGCCTATGGCATTATTGCAGGAGAAGTATTTTGATAGGAAATATTGTAGCAATTAGAAGTCCGGTGATGTAAGTTCCTGACACATTGTGACTGTCTTGCTGTCAGTTCTGTGTCTCCTTTAAAAATTCATTTTTTTTGTGAATCACTGTAAGCTACCGTTTAACTTCTGCAGCATTTCTACAGCTTTTACATTTGAGACATCTCTTGACATTGAGTCAAACTCTTTCCACTGTTATTTTTTTCCTGTAGACATTCTTTGTGACAGTCATATTCTGTTAAGCAACAACAGAAAAAAAAAAAGGAACTGCTTTTAGATAAGACTGTTGCTGCCTGTTTCCTCTGGCTCTGAGTCTTACAGACCTAAAAAAACGGGAGCTGTGAAAACTTTTATTATGATGGAAAAAGAGCATCTTCTGTGGGGAGTGAGATTCTAGATGGAGTGTGGGTGACTACTGTCACCCCAAAGGAATTGTCAGAGCAGAACCAAACTTTTGCTTTCTCAACACCTGTGATGTATAAAATGTTTCTGCTTGTTTCATTCCCCTCGCTTTCTCTGGAATTCTGTTTCTTGACAAATAGGTATTTTGTGAGAGAGAATGCATGCATAACTGGAACGTGAGTTTTTATATACCGTTTCAAATTCTTCACTGTTCATTTTCTTGGGAGAAAACCAGATGAAGATGAACCCCAAGCCCATAGTGGGTTTTTTTGCAGTACTTGCCCTCTGTGATCCTGCCTGAAAGGTTTTATGTCAGCCTATAACACTGAAATATGCATTGAAAATATTGAGCCTACACTGGCTTCTTTTCATTTCTTGCAGTTATTGAGGCAGTACTGGAGAAAATAGTGAGAGATTCTGAGGCTTCTCCTGCAGCCTGTTTTGGGGCGTTATTCACACCTACCTGTTGGTCTGAAGGGCTCTTGCAATGGCTTGAAAGAGTTTTTTTGCATATTGAATGAGCTGTTGTTTACTCGGAGTAAAATGAGTGTTTTTGTTTGAATCGGGATAGGAGCCAGAAATGCCCGTGTGGGTTTTTCTCCTGCTCTGCCTCTGCTCTCTTAGCTGTAAGATGGGGGTGGTTACCAACAAGCCCCCTTCCTGAACACCTGCAGCTTTCTAGATGTATAAAGGATTAATTGGTGGATGTATTTTAGCATCTTTTCTTCTTTCATGTGGTGTGAAATACATTTGACCTCAAGGCTATGAAAAATGTATAACAACAACCAACCTGGCAGAACCCTGCAGCAGCCAAAAGCTGGGGCAGGTGGGAGAAATCAAATGTATTCAGTTGGAATTTAAAGCAAGAAAATGCACTGTGGCTGGAGGAGCATAGGAAGTGCTTGCAGGAAGATTTCAGAAATGAAATGACAAAAGTGGGAATCTGGGACTTGTAGGACATTTGCTTTGTCCTAAATGAAAGCTTAAACGGGTCCTTAGGGAAAATGAATTTAACAGCCCAACTTGTGCTTTAGTTTTTGTCATTTTAACTTGCTTTTCTTAGAGGCTCTTGTTGCAAAAGAGGTTGTTCATGGTGATCTTCAGCAGAGAACAGGTACATGGAACCTCATTTTAGAAGCTGGGCTCACCTTCACCACTGAACAGACCTGTTTCTAATTGCAACTTCCACGGTTTTACTACAGCTCAGCACTTGTGTAGACAGAGAGTGGTTGTGGTGCTTGGTGTGGTTTGAGCACAGAATTATGGTTGGGGAGGTCGTGAATGGCCATTCTGCCCATGACACACACTCCTGCATTTGTCTTGGAAACTCACTGAACCAGTCTGTTTTACCCTTTATGGGAGATGGTGACTAATCCAATGTCCACCTCCCCAGGTGCTTGACTGGGTTGTTTGCAGGAAATTACGTGGTGTGTGTCGTTGCAGCCAATATAAACACAAGATGCAGGAAAAAGTCTTGTAATATTGAAGGCAAAAGCTAAATGGTCACGCAGCTGAAATATAATTTATGATGGCCTTAATACCACTTGTCACTGAAGATGCTGAAAATGCAGCAGGAGAACAGTGACCTGCTCTGCTCCTGGGACAGGCACGGTGGCAGAGGAGGCTCTGTGCCTGTGCCACACTCCATGGACTGGACAGAGTGGCCTTTCCCAGGATGAAATCACATGGAAGTTAAAGATTGTCTAAAATGGCAAAGTGAGCACTGTCTTGTTAAGGGCAGAGGCCTTGGAAATGTTTTTTTTTTCTGTTACCAATCGCTGTTTAGCTGTGTTTATTGTACTCACCTTTTGTAAAGCTTTGAGCACCGGCACATGCCAGTACTCAGCTGCTTTGCACTGGCAGTCAGGGAGCTCCTGGAGATAAGAGCAGCTTATCTAAAGCCGCTGGGAGCAGTGGGGAAGGTTTGGTGTGACAGCACCAGGCAGTCCTGAGTGCCTGAGCTCAGCTGGTGCTCCCGGGCTGGAGGCTTCCCTGGTGTTCCCAGGCTGGCATTCCCCATCCTGTGGCCTGGCTCAGCTCACTGGGGATTGGTGTCAAACCGAGGAGCCAGAAGGAGTTGGATTGAGTAAGAGTTGAATGCTTGGCTGTTTGTGGCTGCTGGAAAGGGAGGTGGTGCTTTCCTGAGCTGTGTCCTTGCCTTTTCCCGTGGTGGGGTTGGTGCTCTGAGGGATCCAAGGCTGCCTTCAGGGACTGGGATGTGTGCCCTGGGAGCAGGCTGGACCCTGGGTCCCTTCCACTGGTGAATTCTCTGTTTCACTGCAGAGCTCTCTCTAAAGTTAAATGGAGGGAAGTGTAGTATCTAGGAGGTGAAAGAAGAGTTCAAAGTGTTCAAACCAAGAGCTGATGTTGGCCCAGTCAGTATTTTTCTTTTCGAAGAAAAAAACCCAGAAGCCAAAACATTTGCATGCAAAATCTAGATTTAGGTCTAACCTAAAAGTCATAGTCCTTTTTGAAATTGCTGCAGTGTGTCTAAATTACAAAAAAAATTAAGCTGCATAAAATACTTCAGAACTTTCTTCTTACAGGTTTTGGGGGTGGTGAGGAGGTGTGTGTCTCTAAAACTAGGCTGGGAGCTGCTGTCTTGAGTTGGCTGAAATGTAGGGTGGGGGAACTGAGGTTCTCAGTGTGTGACCAAGTGGCAGTTCTGGAGCCTGGAGGTGAAGTTTTGTTTAAAAAGAGAAAAGCACAAGAGTTGTTTTTAATAGTGGATCAAATGCAGAAGCCTGCAAAGCTGTCTGATCTTTTTACAGCCAGATAACTATTTTTCTGTCTTGGTGTATTTTTATATGCACCTTGAATTGAATCAGGATTACTGCAAGTTCTAACCTGTGCTAAGTATTTAAACATCTGGACTCACTGTAAGCACTATTGCTGTCCAGACATGAGAAGTCTCTTGGATTGTTTTTTAACATTTTAAAATATTTCAGCAAAAAGCTGTATTTTCTACAGTAGGTGTAGCTTCCAGTGTTAAGTCTCGTGACATGGCTTATAACATGGCATGATACAATAAAATGCAAATAATTTTACAGTGTCAGTACAATGAAAGAAATTAAATTTCTAAATTATTTACTTCAGCTTGGTGCTACTTTAAGTGTCTGCTATCAGGGATTCCAGGCAGTGAACAGCTGTCTGTCGCAGATGGGAGAGGAAAAAAACCCTTAGCTTCTTCCTTCTAAAAAGGTTTCCATATAAACCCCACAGAAATGTAATACAACCTTTTAGTCAAATTTGAGTTTCCTGTTACACGTTTAAGTGAACCGACAGCAGACTCATATCTATTTGAAACCAAGTGGTGCAAGTGAATGCGACCCTGGGAATTTTGTACTCCAAAGCATTCTTGAAACCTCACAGATGCTTGTTGAGCAGTCAGATGTATTATTTATTGCATCTTAAAAAAAAAAAAAAAAAAGGCCTTGCAGGTAGTTCATGACTTGTATAGTCTGCTGTGTCTTGGTAAGATCAGGTGGTATTGTCAGTCCTGTGCTTGTCCTGTGTTTCACCCAAGAAAATCAGGTACTTTAGAAACTATCAGCAAATCCACATTTTTCGTAGAGTCCAGGTGTAACTAAATCTGAAGAAGAGTAGGTTTAAGGTTGAGTGTTTTCTGCTGAGATCTCGAGATGGCAGAAATGGAGGTTTTGCACAGAACTGCATGAAGTTTGGGATTATAAATTGGATGTGCTAGTTTGTTCTATGAGCTAGTTCACCATGGCAATTATAAACTTACTAAAATAGTTACGACATGTCAGATCACAAAGTGCAGAAGGTGGTAAGATCATTCTTGTTAAATGACAAAGTTGTTGCTGTTGGCGTCCAGCTGTCTCCCTTATGGTGATTTCCTTGCTGTCTTTCTTGTTTTAACCCCTCTGGACTATTTACAGGCATTTTACAGTTCTTAGGCACTTCTTAAAGTTTTTGTGCTTATTTGTTTTGGGTGACTTTGGTCTCCAGTTCTGGACTCCAACCTTTGAATTATGCTTCACACGATGAATCAAAGCAGATTCCAGCCCATCCCCTGTCCTTGGACAGACCTCGGGCACAGTCTGGACACATCAATGCATTTAATTTAGGAAAGCAATTAATTTTGTTATTTTATAAAAGTATTGGCTGGTTTGGGTTGTGGTCTGAAGCAGTTCTCTCTGTGAAGCTGTTGAGCTTTCCCTGTTGGGTGGTGCAGGGGTCCCTGCTCACCTCAGCTCTCTGAAGCTTTGTGTGGCTGCACCTCTGGGCTCATCTAATCCAAGGTGTAACAGGCTTTTTTCTGAATTCAGCAGATGGATGGATGGATTGTTCAGATGACACCAATTGGAAATGGTGTTGAAGTGTTGGTTTCCCAAGTGTGGAGATGCTGCTGCTGCTGTTCCAGAATCCCCTTTTGGAAGTGACCCCCTCAGCAGGCAGGGGCTGCTCCTGGTGCCGTGTTGCTGGTGGCAGGAGGACGTGTGGGAGTGTGTGAGCTCAAACCTCTCCCAAACCAGCCAAGCTGGAGGAACCAAGGCTGATAAACCTGAGTGTGGCAGTGCTGGAGAAAAGGGCAGAGATTCCCCTCTGAGCAGGGCGATAACATTTTGCACTGCACAGCTCTTTCCAAAATGAGTGGCTGACAGTGTCCCCAGCAGCCAGGGCAGCAGTGCCAGCAGACCTGAGGGACCTTCCAGGGGAGGTTGCAGTGTCTTGTTTCAGTGCATCTTCCCACCTTCCAGCCCAAACACCCTTTGGTGTTTGATGTGGTGGGACTCCCCAGGACTGGTTGTGTTGTCCCTTTGGGGGAGGCTGTTGCCATCGTGCTCCTCCACGCAGTGTCTCCAAATGAATCACGATCTCCTCACACGTGGGTGGTATTACAGGGACCAAAAACCACACTGATAAGGGCTGTGACCCCGTCCCAGCTCAGCCTGCTGACAGAGCAGGTGTTGCTCCACACCCTGGGGAGGATTTGCAAGTCTTTCATTTTGTGGAGCTCAGTGACAGATCCTGTTCTCCAGTTACTTTTGTCGTTGTGTCTTTGGGAAGCCCACTGGCTGTGAGCTGGGAGGTATCCACCAGCCTGCTAAAAGCTCATGGTGTGCCTGGAGTGGAGTTTTCAGTCCCTGCTGACAGAAAACTGGCTGGTTGGGACTGCTGCCCCTGAGAGCCGTGGTGCTGGGGGTGGCACAGCCTGAGCTGTTTCACCCCTGCTCGGTGGTGCTCACTTCCCACATCACCACTGTCTCCTGCCTCCAGTGGTCCAGGATAATGTAAGTTCCAATTTTTCTTCTTTTCTGAGAGCCAACTGTCCCCTTTGACTGGGGAGAGTAAATTTCCTTAACTTGGTGATTTTTAAACTGTGGAGTTGGAGAGGAAAATTGCTGCAGATGGTGCAATAATTGGGGAATGCTGACCTACAGGATGGATGGCAGCTTCAAAGTACATTCAATACAATCCTTTCAGGAATTCCAGTTGAAGTGTCTTGTCCTGTTCTTAACCTTGTGGACACTTGTTGCTGCCATCCTGAAAAGGGGTGGGTTTTCTCCTTGCTGGAATATTTTGTTTGCTGCATGGGAACACTCTCAAGCCTCTCTTGGAGAGTTTGTGGTGGGCTCTGGTTCTTGGGACAAATCTCTGTCACTGCAGTGAGGAGACAGGGAGAAAAGCTGTAGGTATTTTAAGGTTTCTTTCCCCCAAGAGTAGAGTCTCAGGGTACATAGACATCAAACATGAACACAAAAATACCTTTTTCATGGAGATTCTGCTTCATTCTTTGTGCTGCTGGTGTTTCATTAGCTCTTCTGTCAGAGTTGTAAAAAAATGAGAGTCTCAAAAATACTGAACTAACAAACCCCCCTAAGGAGCATTTAAAAGGTTTTAAAAATACATGGCTGTATTTTAAGGAAGCAAGTAAGTCACAACCCAGAGTCTGTGTGCCACCCTTTAATCAACTGGGAATCCCAAGGAGTGACTCTCAGCTGTCACTGTACTAAGAAGCAGTGCTGCCTTTTGTGGAGTCTGTATATACTGAACTCAGGGCCATGGAGTAAATATTCTTGCTGTGTGTTCATAATCATTCTACTTAGAGTAAGCGCTTCTTGGGTGGGTATTACAAACCTGTTAATCTTTATGGTATTTATAGGGTAATTTTTAACTCTCTTGAGCTCTTTACTTCCTTGTGGGTCAATTACTCAATTTATAACATTATGTCAGATGTAAGAACTTTACCATCCAAGAGTAAACAGTGCTGGGGATGGTTCTCTACCTGTGTTTGCACTTAGTTCTTTGTATATTAAGGTATGCAATAACTTATTCTGTGACTGACTTATTGGGATTTCTTTTAGTGCCCCTGGTTTGCACTTTGAAGTAACTGTAATGTCTTATTTTAGCTTTTCTGCTTCATCACTAATGCAGGAGGAGGGACTGTTCTGCTTGTGCACTTGCTTTGCCATGTGGCTTCCAACTTCCCTGGTCAGACATAGCTGCACCTGGATTTTGCTGGACTTGAAAATTTTCTTTTGATGAGTAGTAGTGTGTTATTCACAGGTATTAATAAGGTGTCAGCACTGGGGAGGTTGGGAAAGAAATGCAGGGTGGGCAGGACTCTTGTTTCCATGAGTAAGCTCATGGTTTTTAGTAATCTGATACAGTGTTTATGCTTCAACACTGAAGCTTATTAGAGCAATAGAAAATTGTTACAGAGGGCAGAATACAGTGTGAAATGTGGTTTGTCTCCTATACAGAGCTTGCACATTTAGTTATAATTTTCTTGAAAGGTTAATTCCCTGCTTCTCTTCAGAACATTCTGTGCAGGCCTTTCTGTAGGAAAAAAAAATTGGACCCAATTTAAATAGACAAGTCTTGTGAATCCTGAAGGAATTTGGGCATTTAGCCCAGGAAAAGGAGAGTTCTCTGCAAGAACTTCATTAACCCTGTCTGTCATCAAAATAAGCAATAAAAGTAACTCTGCAGGCATTATAAAGAACAGATCTTCTTTGTTTTACCCTGTGGCCTTGATCTGCAAGGTACTGGTGAATGAATCTTGTTCTTTAAGGACAGCTGCCCATGTGGGAGGGGAGATGGAGATGTGCTGTATACAGGAATACAGAAGTGGGGATATGAACTAAAGGGCTGCATTAATTTTTGGAAAACTTGTGCCATTGGTTCCAGATCCTCAGGAATGTGCTGCAGGGAAGCTGGATTTTATTTGGCAGCAATACTGATAAGACAGTCTAACATGGTGTAGGTTATTTTGGGGCGGAAAAACCCAAATGATATTTCTAGCATAGCTGTTCATGTAGGTAGAGAAATGTTCAATATTTTTAAGTGGAGGAGAGTTTCTGCTTCCGTTTGGCTGTTGCTTGCAGGATCCAGATGCTGTGAAAGCTCTTCCTATGATGCCAACATCTGGCTGCCTGCACATTTTGGGTAGAGTTTTATGAGGTGGCTTTGAAGTTGCTTTTGGATTTGAATCACATGAATCCTTGGATTGGCTGGGCTGCACAATTCTCAGCATCATTTCCCTTTCCTTCTGATTATGGGAAATGTAAATACTTCAAGCTGTTGTTCTGATGTTTTGAAGTTGGGGGAACATATATCTGTATTTTCCTCCATTTCTTTTCCCTGGATTTAAGACATAGTTTGAGTCTCTAATAGCCAGGAGTATGACTGTAGAGAGAAGCTGCAGGAGCAGAGTTGCATCCAGCAGGTTTGGTGGATTTTGAGCCCATCTGACATGGGCTTGCTCTCGTACTTTGATCTGCCTTTCTCAAACATTTCAGAAATTACAGCACTATTTCAGAAGTATTTTTGTGAGTTTGCTTAATACTTCTTGCATGCTTGGAAGTGTTCTAATTAAAAGATATTTATAAGTGCTAAGTGGTGGTGTTTCCAGTCACATATGTACATAAAGATTTATAGAAAACTTCGTTAAGATTCAAAGTTTGATGTTTGTTAAACTTTCTGAGGATGGGCAGGGCTGAGTGGATCCCACGTTCAGGGTTTGGGGCTGTAGCAGCAGAACTGATTCAAAATTTTTTTTTCTTTGTACTTTAGATTTTAGTTCTGGTTTTGTCTTACTGGCTTAAGATGGTCTGTTCACTTGTGCTTGTGTGTGGGATGGGGGGTTACTAGAGGTGTCTGATAGGAACCAGCTGTGGAAGCACTTTGGATTCTTTGTTGTGTCTGGTAGAAACTTATTTTAGGGGTTGGTTTCGATTGAGGGGTTTCACCACAGCCTCAGAACAATCCATCTGCCCAAGTGCTTGAGTTTTGCCTCTTGGTGTTGACAAGAGCTCTTCAGATGTTTCTGGAGAGTGGAGCTGTGTTTCAGCTGTCATTGTCACCTGGCTGGGGCTGCAGTGAAGTCATTCCCTCCTGTGCCAGGAGCCAGCCTGGAATGGAGGTGGCAGTGCTGGGACAGACAGCGTGTGTTCTGTGCCTCCATGAGATGGGACTCATTTCACTTAGCATTTAATGATGTGAAAATGTCTGGCAGTTTCTGTGAACATTTATGTTATGAATATATTTCCAGCCTATATTTAATCTTCCCTTCATCAGAAATGAATGAATTCCAAGAAGGATAACAGAAGTGTTCTTAAATAATTTGGCTTCGTGTTTGAAAGCTTTATTGCATTATAAATTAAAACGTGAGCATGTTGTTGCATGCTTGGTAAGCAATACAGTAAAATTCCAGGTAGATTTGGTACGTGTTTATTTTTGACATGTGTTTCGTTAGCAGCAGTGGTGGCCTGAGAGATCTGCCTCTAATGGTTCAAAGGTGATAAAAATGAATGCAGTGAATTTTCTGGAGGGCTCGAAATTGCAGCTGTGAGACTATAAATGAAGGTTGGCTTGTTACTTTATCTGAAACACACCTAAGAGAAAGCTGGTTGGGGAAGAATGCAACCTGCTGTTGCTGTTGGTCACAGGCTCCCCTCTCTTCAGAGGAAGTATTGTCCCTTTAAATGCTGCTGACTGCTATCCATCCACAGTTTTGGATGGGAATATGTATTTGATGTTTACATCCAACACAAACATCACACATAAATATTTACATGTGGTGTTGTAGTAGGAAATTGAGTGCAGTGAAAGAAGGGATAGGAATAGTCCAGTTAAGCTGGTGAAAAGGAACATTTACATTAAAATATAAATCACCAAGTGCTCTTGGCACTGGTCCTGGAGCTGTTTGATAGGAGCCTTGTGAAACCATCCCTTGGAATGGATGGATCTGCAGAGCATCTGAAATATGTCCAGAAGACTTAGGCAATTATGTTTTTTGATTTAGGACCAAGTTCTAGGGAGCTGGTACTACAGCACAGTAAAAAACCAACCAAACAAAACCCAAGCCTTAACTCAGTTAAAACTTTTAAAGCTTAAAACTAAAATTAAAAGTGAACTACTTACCTACCTGGTGAGAGATGGGCACTTGAAATGTTCTCTCAAAAGTGTTGTATTAGCTCAAGGGCTAATACAATTCTCAAACACAGGGATCCAGCCAAGCACACTGTGCCTGACCTTCCTATTTTCAAACCACTGTGCTAGATTTTTCCCCAAACTAGAAGACAGAGTATTTGAAATTATAATCCTTGCTTAGAATGGGAATGTGGACCTGAGCTGGGTGTAGGTAGTGACTGGAAACAGAGTGGGATGTTTCATACACTTAATTATTGGCAGGAAGCATTAGTTTTATTGACATCCACAGAGAGATGACTCTGCACAGCTTTAAATAGTTGTCTTAATGTCATTTTGCTTCTAGGTATGGAACAACGAATTATGGTGTCTGTCACAGCATTTGTTTAATGAGTATCAGTTGTTGACATGGTATGAAAAAGCTGCAGGGCTTTTCAGCCATTTCACTCAAACATTCTCAGTTAGTGGATTTGGGGTCTTTGAGCAGCCCATCCCTTACTGGCTGTTAAAATCTGGTTTGCACAAAGTCTTAACAGAAACCCATCTGCACCTGCTCTCAGGGTAAATCCAACACTCTGAAATGTGAGGTGTGACTAAAGCACTGTTCTTCTCTTCAGTGGTCAGTTTGTTACAGAGACCCTCATCCTTTCCAGGGGTTACAAATTGCAGGTAACTCGCAGGGTCCTGTTTGTGTGTGTGAATCTGTGGATGCAGTTTCATTGTGATGCTAGGCCTGAAATTCAGAAACTATTTCTGGGTGATTTACTGGACTCTGTTTATCAGTTTTTGCTTGAATTCCCTCAGTGCAGCCAGAGCTGTTGGTGAGAGAGGCCCCAGTCCCTCTCACAGGGCAGGGATGGCCGTGCCATGACCACCTCCCTCCACAGGCAGCTCTGGCTGGGCAGGTTTTTACTGAATCACATTCTCTAACTGTGCTCTTGCAGTGTTCTCAAGCATTTCAGTGCTGTTCCTCGTGTTGTTTCCTTTAACATTCATATTCATAGTTTTTTCAGTGTTGGCAGGTGTGTATTTCACATTAACATGAGGGGTTTTTTGGATGTTAGGCTGCTATTTGCTTATGGTAATTTCCAGTCATCATAAGGTGACTGTTGAGAGAGATGAGCAGAGAGGAAAAAAATTGTCAGGCATTTACAGTAAATACTCTCTGCTTTTGGAAACGCTGTCAGAAGTTTAATTGTTAGGTTCAAGTAAGTTTGTCATGTGCCAGACAGAATCAGTCTGCTGTAATGAACGGGTTACGCACTTCACCAGCAAAAAGGGAGAGTGAGAAACCAAGGGATGCTCAGGATTTCCTGTCACCTTGCACTGCAGAAGGAACAGGGTAGGCTTTTTAACCTAGCCTGTAATTAGGTTTTGCATGGAAGCATATATTACTGTGCTGGCTTTGCCAAAGCTCTTCAGTATGATGGATGAGATTTAAAGGTTGATCTGACTAAATTGCAATGAGAATACTAACGACAAAGATATTTCTGTTGTGAACTATTCCTACCAGACATCATAGCTGTGACAGAAATGGTGTAAAGTAATGGACAATAAAAGTCACTGGAAAATAATACTCTCCTAGGACTGGGCTGCCTTCCCCAGAGCACATACCCTGAACCACAGTGATAATGTAATCATAAGCCCAGATCATCATTTAAATATGTCGGTAATCTCATAGAGTATCCTGGCAGATTTATTTTATGAGCAAGGAAGAGGAAGAATATTATTGGGCAGTAGAGAGGAAGAAAGTGGTGCTGATGTGGTTGTGTTTATTCTGTAAAACAGTTTGCATTGCTGCAGCCTTTGGGGAGCCTGCAGTGAGCAGCACAGTGGCTCTCAGGGCAGTGCATCCCTGTGGATTTGCAGCTGGCTGGGGGCTGCTGGGTGTGCACTGCTCCATTTCAGGCCCTGACAACTCCCTGTGTGTGCTAGAAGATGGACATTTCTGCAGTAGGTTAAGTCATGCACTTGACTGGTTTTAATCAACTTATGGATTTCTGGAACCATGTATGACTTCCCGTTTTGTTTTGGTTTGTTTTACACAAGGTACCCAAACAGAGCTGCTTGGCTCCCCCCACAAGTCCCTGTGTAGGAGGGTTAGAGAGGTGTACAGTAACTGAGGGGGAAAGCAGGTTTGTACATGTCACACATCTGTGCTTCAACACTCAGTTATGTCTGTGTGTGTGTGTATAAATGTGTGTGTGGTGGGCAGAGCAGGGCTGAGCACTGGGCACACACAGCAGCTGGTGTGTCTTGCAGGAAGGTGAAAAGTGCTGGTACAGAAAACGGTTGTAACACTGAGCACAAGCTGCTGCTTTGCTGCCTGCTCAAGAGGTGCACGGGCCTGTCATGTTGATTCTACATCTGGGAGCAAATAATTTGGCCTGCAGTTGAGTTGGAGGCATCCCGAGACACGTGGTGATACCCGATCAGACCGGTCACAGCTGCTTCACCGCGGAGCACCCGGGGCACCGCGGCGGCTGGGACTGAGTGCCGGGATGCTGATGAGCTTCTGCTCCTTAATGAGTGTCTCGTAACTAATGATCCTGCCCTTTGCTACCGAGTGCCCTGGGCTGTTCTGCCCTGAGAATCCCACCTGTCAGCTACCTGCAAGGTAGCAGGGGTTTGATGGGATTTTGTGTTTTGCTCTCTACTGATTATGTGCAAGAGATGAGGTGTAAGGACACTCAGGTACCCAGAGAGGAATTGCAGCTGGGGATGTGGCAAGGGAGCTGACTGCACAGGAGGGTTTCTGTTTTCCCTGTATTTGGAAAAACTCCAGGTTATCTGTGAGTGCCACTGCATAGAGTAGTAACTGTGCAGTTAAAGGTGACAGTAGTGTGGGAGAAGGAGCTGTTCATCCCACGTGGGCTGTGGTCATTTTTCCCATGATGGTAATGATGGTCCTGTTCTTTTATTCACTTTCTGGAAAAATATGTGATGCTTCATGCAATTTAAAGATGTTTTGATCTACAGTCAAGACTCATTGTGAAAATGTGTGATACTGCAGAACTTTGTAGGAAATTTGGAAGCAGGAATAAAAGGAGAAGGGCAGAGCTAAGACAAGGTCAAGATAAAATGGGCCAGTGTTAAGAGTGTAGCTTGTACCTTTTCTGATGTGGTGCAGTGCTTGTTGATGTTGGCTGCTATTTGCAGATCCTCTGTGAAGTCCCACCTGGGGATTCCCCTTCCCTGTCCCTGCCCAGTGCCAAAGCCCGGGATAGCCGAGCTGAGCTGACAGCCTGGGGCAGGACACGCTGTCCCGAGGTGTCAGCGGGCTCCGTGGGAGCTCTGCTGCCTCTCTTTTCAAAGCTGCCACTTGGTTCTTACTCCTTCCTCCTCTTCCAGCTGTAGCACTTCAAACAAGCAGTGCCCCAGTGCACATCCTGCCCCTGCTCGTGGCAGGTGGGCTCTCCTGGGCTGTGAACTGCCTGCCCCTGGTGTTTCCTCACACAAGGGATGGCTCCTGCCCCTGCTGCTCCCTCAGCCAGGGATTGCTCCTTCCACTGGTGCTCCCTCAGCCAGGGATGGCTCCTGCCCCTGCTGCTCCCTCAGCCAGGGATTGCTCCTTCCACTGGTGCTCCCTCAGCCAGGGATTGCTCCTTGAGTTTCCTTGTGGCAGCCAGGGAGTGATGGTTCTGTTGGGAATGCCCAGACTGGGCTATGATCACATCACTCAGGTTCCATGTTCAGAAGTCAGTCCCTTCCCTGGTTTTGAGCACTGGTCCTTTTGAAGGCAGGCACAGTGGATGCCCAGTTTGGTCAGTGTTGGGCTGTGGACACTTCAGGGGCACTGCCTGGATGTGTCTCTGTGCTGGGCTGGGAATGGGGCATGTCTGGGTCCTGTGGAGCTCAGGGCTGAGCAGCCAGCTGTTGGAACCAGGGTTTGCTCTGTGCATGTGGACTTGGAAGAGAGAGAACATGTGGCTCTCCCTTCAAGTAAACAGCCTTTCTTCACATCTTGAATAATGAAATAATTAAGATAGTTCCAGCAATATAACATAAGGTAGGAATTTCATAGGGCACTTTAAAGTCAGTATTGAGACATAGTTTTATCAAAGTATTTTCACCTGGTTACTAATAAACCTACAGATGCTTGAGACTGAAAAGATCCTAAAATCAAACTTCTTCGTATTAGCAGTGGTTCTCCTTCCCCCACTGGAGTTTCCTGGTACTGACTTTGAAGAACTGTTTTTATTGAGAGCAGCCCATGTGTTCACCTGTTTAATGCAGCAGGAACTGCAGCTCTTCTGTCCAGTGACTGTCAGAGTGAAAGTTCATTTGCTTGAGTCACAAGTCACAAGCCTCTCTGCTTTCCCCCTGTGTTGTGGTAGCTGGTGTTGGGAAAGATCTGCCAGACCTGAGGGTTTATTTCACAGACAACTGTTGAAAGAATTGAGCACTGCTTGCTGCAGAAATTCTTCTGCGTCATATTTTCTCCCCCACTCCCACAAATATTTAAAATACCTTTGTATTTTAAATTAAGACTTAATCATTGCCCAAGTGCCAGACACACACTATTAATACACTAATGAGGTCAGGTTGTGTTCTTTCACTGAGTGAATACTTGCCAAAACTCTTGAAATAAGTTTCTGCAAATGCTTGTGTTGGCCACTAAATCTTCCCTTGTCACCATTAGGCTTCAGTCAGTGCCAAGGACAGGGATGGTGGGAGCAAGGGATAACCAAAACCTGTGTGTGGCCCTTTGTGGGAAGGGGACACGGGTGTGTTTACTGTGGCTGTTCTGTAAATGCTCTCACTGTATTTTGGAGCCTGACTTTGCTCAGGGCCAGAGCCTGGCCCCAGGGCTGGTGTGGGGCAGGGAGCGATCCAGTCCTGGTACCCTGAGCAGCTGATAGAATTACCAGTTTGTCCCAAAGTCAGGCTTGAACACAAACAGTTCAACTATGGGTTTTGTTTCCTAGAAGGGCTGGAAAACCCAGCTATGCTCAATGCAGGCAGAGGAGGTGTCCCACAGCTACCCTGTTACTGCTGGCCATGGTGTTCCTGAAATGTTCCTGAAATGTTCCTGAAATGTTCCTGAAATGTTCCTGAAATGTGTGCACAGCCCTGTGCCAGAGGAGAATTAGTTAATCTGGGATCAGTGTTGTTCCAGCACTGGAATGTCTCAGCTGCCTGATGGGCATCCCTTTACAACTTCTGCATGTTCTGGGACCACTTTTGAAGGGGAGCAGACTCTCATTTCTGATTGCTGTGTTGGGCTGGCCTGAAACTGCACCAAAGGAATTCATTCATGGAATTTTCCCTTGTTTGTTTGTTGTTCCTACAACACTTCAGTCTTGTTTAATCCAGTATCGTTTCTAGCTCCTGCTTCTTGTGTTTTGCCAATCTGCATAAAAATTTGTAATATGGGGGTGAGGAAGAAAGACTGTGGGTAAATTTTTGTTGTCTTTGACCAAAGAAAGTGGCAACAGTCTGGAGGGGCTTTGTGTCATTTTTGTTTTACAAATGGAGATGGGCAGAGCTTTCTGGATGTCCCCGGAGTGGCTGGGGAGCATGAGTCCTTGGGGAGGTGACAGTAGCTGCTGTTACAGGTGACAAAAGCAAACAAACCACCCAGCAAATAAACCCATTTTCTGCTCTTCTGTTTCTTGTGGGACAATCCCAGCAGTGTTTGTGATCCTGGTGGTTTTGCTGGGTCCTCCCTGGAGGTGGGTGGCCCTGAGCTGCTGCTGGGCCCTGTGAGCAGTGGCTGTGTCTGAGCTGTGTGGGTCAGAGTGGGGAAGGGAGGGCTCAGCCCCGAGCACCAGCCAGGCACTGACACCAAGCTGTGCCCTTTCCTTTCCTCAGCAGAGCTGAGAGGCAGAGTCTGGTATGATACCATGGAAGGGCAGCACAACCATCCTCACCATCTAGGGGACCAGAACAACCCTCTGTGCAAGCTGCCAGGCCAGGAATTCCAGCATGATCCTCAGGTGAGTGCAGGGGTCTCTGACCCATCTCCCTCTGTGTTTTCTTACCTTTGTTCTGGAAAGGTCTCCTGATTTCTTAGCATTTAGCTGCCTTTGCCCCCCTCCTTTTGTTCTTAGTGCAGTTATTGCAGTTTTAGGGAATATCCAGTTTGGGATCCAGCCAGCCAGCCAGAGTTTCCTGAACCCACTTTTTGGTTATGATAAGAGAAAAAGGAAATACTTTGAATTTTGCTTAAAGCAAGTGTTTTAAAATCATCCTGGAAAAACATACTGAGTTGGCTTTCTCTTGTCTTCGATGCTTTGAAGAAAAGGCCAGAGTAAAATAGATGATTGTGCAAGTGAATAAATGTATTTTTTCACCTTTTATAGTTTCATAGTAAGTGTGGAAGAAGTAATTACCAAATAAAATAAAAAGCTCATAGTACCAGGAACTGTAGGCTCCCTGTGAGTCTCTAGAACTCATCCTGCAATGTATTTTGTCCATACTGTAAAAAAGCTCCTCTCTCTTCCTGCCTTTCTGCAGAAGGGACCTAAAACCAGGGTTAACCCACAGTCTGTGTAATCACGAAACTTGGATTTTGTGAATTCTGCCTGCTTGAGTTTTCAGCCTGTTTTCTGTTGATCAGAGCAATTCAGTTTTGCCCCTATGTTATTTTAAGGAATAAAGCAAAAGCAGCATGGAAAGGTGTCAGAATGAAGAGGATTGTGACTGTGGGGAGGTCTGGGGCTGATCCTTGGCTGTTTCCACCAGGGTGGCAGATCCAGGGGTGATCCAGGGCCCCTGAGCCACGGGCTGTCCTTGGGAGAGCTCTGGCTGTGCCCAGCACAGGCTCTGCTCAGGGGGAGTTTTCTGCACACAGTAAATGCACTGCTGGGAAAGTAGCATGGTGTGGAGCAAAGCCCCCTCTCCTAATGTAGCAATTTGTCATATTAAGTCATTTAATAATAATTGAATCCCCTTGATTAATCTCCTAGAATTAGCCAGTTGCATTTTGAGCAATTAGGGTTAATTACTGCCTCATTTGGCAGGATAGTGCCCCTGTAATTATTTCATGAACAAGATTAGGAAGTGTTCCTGTGCAGCAGATACATTCATGGCATCTTGGAGCACATGTTAGAATTTGTAATGACATAGTTAAGTGTAATTAGTAGCTAATAATCTGTGTTCTGCTGTGATGCTGATGCTGAGTGGGCTCATTTTGCTGGATGGTCATTGTTCAGTGAAACCTCCCCTCAACTCTGCTAATACCCAAGTTCTGTTAATGGAGGGCTCTAGTAAACTGCTCTGAGAATGATCTAATTTGGAATTAGAATTGCAGGAAGATTTCCTTTGGTTTTGCTGTCAAAATAACATTAAAAAACCCGAATAACAAAAATATACAGTCTAGCAAGGAACTGGAAAAAATGCATATAAAAAAGGTAGTGTTCAGAAGCCTTACACTGGTGGCATGATAGGGTTGCTGATGACATATTTATTTCTCCATTTTCAGGAGTATTTTTATATATAATTTTTCAAATCTCTGGTACTTTTTACCTGAAAGAATCCGAAATTGCATCCTTTCCTCTGAAAATCTGAGTAATGCAGACATGCTTTGCAATAGCTTGTGGGAGGGAGGGACGTCTGGGAAGATAAAATTAACCAAGCTGGTCTTATGAGAAATGTAATTAATGGCAGAGATGAAAACTTAAGCACAAGAAACCAGAACATGAGTTCTTAAAATCTTGGATGAGGAGGGAGCTTTGTATGGAATGGCATCCCCTTCCTTCCAGCCCTTTCATTGCAGACCACTGTGCCAGCCCCCAAAAGACCAGCAACAACCTGCTCCTCTCCCAGAAGCTTTTCCTGTAATTATGCTGCTTCCTAAAGCTTCTTTTTTTGTCACTTCTGACAGAGATGTTGTTTCTGCTTTATAACTCATCAGTACAAAGTATGAGTGTGTCAGGCTGTTCTTTCAGTCTTTAACTGCTGTAGTTTAGTTAATGAAACCTTTGAGTGAGGCTGGATACTTAGGAGTTCTCCATAATAAATTTTTTTTAAAATGTCCAGTAAAATCACAGCTTTAGCTTTTGGCTCTCATACCTGCCCAGAAATACCCCAAGGAAGCTCATCAGCAAGAGGGAGAATATTTTCTAGTAATGTTCCAGAGTGAAGGTGTTAATTATTTAAGTCTCCAGATTACTTAGTGTTTATAGCAGTAAGCAGTAAAAGATTATTTAGGAGTAAATCAGTGATATAAAAATATAGAGTTGTAATTTTTCACTTAGTTTTCATACTAAATAAACACAGTAACTCACATTTAAATAACTCCTTTATATACTCACATCTTAGCAGCAGAGCTGTTAAGAGATTATTTCTATGGTGATTTTAATTTCTTTATGAATGTCACCTTGTCCTACTATTGCCAAGCTGGTATTTCTCTCTTCCCTGGTCGTGTTGCAGTACAAATGTCTGGATAGGCACAGAATATCTGGATATCAGGATAGATCCCAGTCATGCTAACAGAAATGCTGAAACTTTGAAACTTAAGCCAAGTTCTTCAGCAAACTTTAAATTTCAGGTAACAGGTCAGGTGAAGGATATTTCATGACTGTGTAGTCTCATTTTGAAGCTCAAATTGAAAAACCTGATGTATTCTTCAATAATTACTTGGCTACCTGTTTGAAGAATAATCCATATTTTAAAAGTTTCCTCATCTCTTGCAAGCTTAGAAGTTCTTTCTTTAATCAATCTGTTCTAATGTGTTCTCATAAATTCACCCTGGAATTTCAGCCTCAAAGTATGCAAAATTCTTTTCAGGTAGGCATTATTGAATGGAGGCAGGTGTATAATTTTGGGCATACTAAAAGGGTTTGAGATACTGATGTTGATAGTAAATCATTGCTTCTAATGTGTGCATGTTCTTTGGGAGGGGCTGGAGCTCCCCCAGTACTACTGCAGATGTCTTTTAAAGGTGAAATTAGTTACAGTAAATGTCACTCAGATGAAGGATGCACTTCAGAAGCAAGGAAACCATTCCTTTAAAATTAATGATGCATTGCAAATATCAGGAAAAACCTCATATCCAGTGTAAAGATAATTAAGATTCAGGTCAGAAGTGTATGACTTAGTCGGGCTAAATTTTTTAATGAGATTTCAGAAAACTAATTGGGCGAGTGTGTTTTCACTCTTCTAAAGAATATTTTGTTTCGTGGCTCTACAGGAAAGCTGCTTTTATTGGCATCTGAAGATTGTACTGTCTGACTTTTTAACTGTTGGTTAACTAATCTTAACAGTTTTTAAGTTGATTACAAATACTCTAAATGCTGGCAGCCCTTTGTGCAGGGCTGGTGTCTGTTTTCCACGTGCCAATCAGCAGTAAAACAGCTGACTTTATTATTAATTAACATCAGCACTCTGGGTTTCTATATTGTGCAATTAGCAGTGGACCTTCCCCTTTCTCAGCCCATTCTTGGATTCCTCGTGCCTCTGTTCAGGTGTGTACAAGATAACTGAAGCTTTTATTTCTTTGGGGATTTTTTAGTGTTTTGAAACCTTACCAGTTCTGCTCTGCAGACAATCTTGTAACACCTCAGAATTCGAGCCTTAAAGCCCTGGCAAAATTCTCCCTGAAGTTCTGGGACAAGGGCTGCCCTTGCCTGCTTTTGCCAGCTTTGGAATCTGCTCTGGCACCAGTGGTTCCATCTCACAGAGCACATGTGTGCCAGAGGAGATGTCCAGAAGAGCTTGTTCTTGGAATAATCTCTGCATTTCTTCTTAAAAATGAATGGGTTTTTTATTAGCATGAGGAATTCTTTGACTTTAATCTTTGGTGCTTTTTTTTTTTCATGCAGTAGGAGAAGAATGAGACTTCCTTGTGTGCATGAAGAGAACAGCCTTTGTCTCAAAACAAGTTTTTCCCAGACTGGGCTCTTCCTACAGCTGCCCTGAGAACAGCAATGTGCAAACAGCCCAGTTGTCATAGTGTCCAGTGGTTGGATTCTTTTTGCTTGGTTGGCTTTTTCCCTCCCCTTTTCTTTTTATTTAGCTTTTCTTTTAATTCAGGCTCCATTGGGGATCTTGATACCTGATCTGTAGAGACAGGGGCTTGATTTTACTGCACTTATGGAAACCTGAGCCTAAGTCTGTCCTAAAAATGAGAAAATGTATTTTTAATGGACAAATTTGAAGATGATGGTGGTATCTCACTGCACACAATTTTTATCTGTACATGGAAACTCTGAAGTTCACAGAAATAAAGATCACAGGTTGTTTGAATGAATTGTGGTGGTTAATTGTGGAAGGACTTGAAAGCAATGGAGTGGCCTATGTCAAAAGTCATGAAGTAAGTGAGATGTGTGTAAGGCCAGGCTGGAGGGGTGTTCCTCTGAGAAGGCAGGTATTTCCAGGTGTTCTGGGTGGCCTCAGAACTGTGCTCAGCAGAGTTTCTGCTTCCCTTCCAGTTCAGCAGAGCATAAGAGAAGGTGAAGTTCAAACATAAGGAAAAGAGATCAGTAGGGACCTTTCTGGTACAGTTTGGGCTCACCTGAGGATGATTCCTGGTTGGTTCTGTGATCAAACATCCCCTGCCCTCTCTGAAAGCTCTGTTACTTTAATTAGGTCTGATAGGTTGTGATAGCCCATGCAAATCTAGGTCATTGCATATGTAAATGTGCAGCTGCAGTCCTGGCAGTGCCAGAACACATCAGCAGAGGTGTCCAGGCATGGGCAGCATCACCCCCAGCAGCCTCCAGGGCTCTGCATGGCAAAGGGGCACATTCCCCTCACACTTGCCTGACGTTTATTAATCTTTTCAAGTTCAGAACCTGGGAGGTATTTCTGGGCTTGTCTTTGAAATAGTAATTTATGCTTAAGCACTCTTGGTGTAAACACACTTTACCGATTTAGGAAGGGCAAGTGGAAACTGTCCTTGATTTCAGTGTGGATTTCTTTCTGAAAAATAAAGTTTTGTAGTAGTTGCCTCATAAAATGTTGTTAGAAGTGCTGCTCCTATTGTGGATAGTAACTCCCAAGTTAGAAAAGCTTTTGCTCAGACTTTCTTACTGTTGAAGAACAGCTCAGGAGGCACATGGTGAAGGAAATGCTGTGATTCCTTTCTGTTTTCAAATTAGGAAAAAGTGCTTTGTAGGTGGATGTGCTGACACCTTTGTTTTGTCTGGGAAAAGTGGTTTGTCTGTACAGGTCAAGGAACTTGCTTAGCAGCTCGTGTGTGAAACAGCTGAGAAGCAGAGATGTTCGTGGTGGAGAGCAGGAAAAAGGGACAAATCCCTGTGTGCAGATTCTGGCTCTGTCAGGCAAACAGTGCAGGGCACTGATGTTTGTTACACTGCCTGCAGTGAGCCGAGTGTTCCCATCCCCTGTGACAGGGATTGAGGAGTGCTTCTGTTTATCAGACCCCTGCAAGGAGAGGTTGCAACCAGTTTGAACTGAGAAGGCTGCAAGGGCTGCTTAATTGGAATATTTGTTTGTCTGCTTTCATCCTGCCTTGCCTTACTCTGGTGATAATTTAGTAACTTAGAGGAGAATGTATGTAAACAATAAAGCAAAGCAATTGTAGCCTTCTGCCTTTATCTGGTAGCTGTAGGAAACCTGTTCCCTCATCACTGAGAGGATGCTCCCAGTTCATTGGATAGTGCACGCTGCCAAACTTGGAGAAATGAATCCTTAGACTTTAATTTGGTTTTTGTTCTCTCTGTGAGTGCAGCCTAATTCCAAGCACAGCACAAGCACTGAGAGCTGACCCAAACTTTGATTGCACTTAATAGCTGGTGACTTGTTCCAAGAGTAGAGGAGACTGGAGTGTTCTTACAGGGAACCATGCCCTGAGCTGCTTGAAGGAGGCACTTGGAGAAATGACCTTCCTCTTTCTGTGGGACTTGCCTTCAGAAATAGCTGCAGGTCCTAACTCTGGACTGAAAGCTTTCCCCGCATTTCAGATCTCGATTCCAGCCCTCTCCCGCTGCATTAGGAAGTGACAGGGTAGCAATAGTCATTCCTTAAAACACGCATTTCAGATCTCGGTTGCAGCCCTGCCGGGACACTTGTGCTGGGCGTGGCTGCTCGCTTCTGCCGCGGGCGGTGGCTCAGCCCTGGGAAACCCTTCCCCACCCCCGGCCTGTGCCGGGAACTTCTCCTTTTGTGCCTTTTGACGCAAACTCTGAAATGGCTCGAGACGCTGAAACTCGGAAATGTTCTACTTGGCACGTGTGCTAACTTTGAGTAATTAATTTTCATCATTTCTTTTTTAAACATTGTTTGGCAGCCGTGCTAATTACAGAGGAGACCAGCAGGGCTCTGGGGAGCACTGGCGGTCCGTGGAGCCCGTGCTCCTCGTTAGGCTGCCTCTCCCTGCCTGCCTGCCTGTTTACCTGGGACTGCTGGGCTGCACCATCGGCATCTCCCCGCTGACACGGGCAGGCAGAGCTGCTGAGAGGCTGTGCAACCAGGGAGAGCAGTTTGGGATTAATTAGTTACTTACACGGAAGGCAAGACTTGAATTCCCTTTTCAAAGAAGTCGTTTGGCTTCCTCCAGCCTGTGCTAGTGCTACATCTGTGAGGAATGAATGTGTTTGTGGTGGGGCTCTTCTCCGTTCGGATCGGAGGGGGAAGCTGTGCCCACGAGCAGTGGGTGCAGGAGGGGCTCTGTGGGGTCCCTGCCTGCCTTTCCCTTGCCAGGGACATTTCCCAGCAGTGGGAGCAGGAGGGGCTGTGTGGCTCTCTGGGGTCCCTGACTCTCTTTCCTTTGACAGAGACATTTAACGTCGTACCCGTATCGCTGCACCTTGGCAGATTTCCAGATTGAGAAAAAGATCGGCCGAGGCCAGTTCAGCGAAGTTTACAAAGCAACTTGTCTCCTGGACAGGAAACCTGTGGCACTGAAGAAAGTGCAGGTGAGCATTGCAGGGCAGGAGGGAAATGTTCCAAGGCCTGCCAGGTGACCTGGAGGCAGAGAACTCTGCCCTGCAGGGTCTCCATCCCTCATCACCCTGCACTGGGTTCCTCTGTCCAAGTCAGGATTGCGCAGCACTAGAGCCATTTCATGTTTATTTTAAATTTCACCTTTTGCTTTATGGAAAGGGTTCACCAGATTGTTATGAAATGTGTGAAACAGCAAGGCCCTGTGGCTGTGCTGGTGCCTTCCCAACACAGCTGAACCACAGGAACATGGAAGGGCAAAAGGCTGGAGCTTGCTGGTGGAGGTAGAGAAGAATTTGTGAAAACTGGGATGTCAGTAGTGTAGATTTTTTAAACTTGGTTGGAAGTATTGGGCAGTATTCAGAACAGCATTTTGTTTGAAGAAATTTGCCTTTAATCTTTCAACAGCTCCTCCAAACTCTCATTTCCAGTGACTTAGTGATCATTGCAAAATGAATATTAATGCTCAAAGTTACTGTTAATTATTACAGGGAAATCAGTGGAAACTGTATCTGTTTAAAAGGGAAAAGTAAACATTTTGTCCTTTATTTACTATATGAAATGAATAACAACTAAACCAATGAAAATCACAGCAGCAAATTCACAAACTTGTATCTTTATCTTTCGTGCTGCTTAGAATATTGCCTATGGGTTCTAAAATTAGTTTTACCCCAGTGTTATCCCTGTGGTGGTTTCAAAATAAAGAAAACATTGATCTTTCTTTGATCTGGGGATTGTGTGAATACTCATTACAGTAGAGGATGTACAAATTGGGGAAGGAAACACCAACTGCTTGTTAAAGTATAAAATACTTTTTTGTTGTTGTTTCATTTTTATCTTCTATGTTTTTGTGTTTAAAGATTTTTGAAATGATGGATGCCAAGGCAAGGCAAGATTGCATTAAAGAAATTGACCTCTTGAAGGTAAGAATTTTTCTAATGACTTTTTTTTTCCCCCCCTCTTTGGATTTTGTTTTTTGTTTGTTTTGTTTTGTGAAAATTGTTTTCAGTTGGCAAATAAAGCTTACACAGTAAAGAGAAAGCAATTTTGCCTGTACCTGTCATTTATGTGTGGGTATAAATATCACACATGAAAAACAATAATTTAGATAAAGGCTCTGAACCCAGAGTGTTTAAGTGATTAAAACAAGTAGTGATTTTAATGCCTTAGTAGCTTATTTTAAATTGTTGATTAAAAATATAGATATGTTGCACTTTAGGTATCTATTTTTAGTAAATGCAGCAGACTGCAAAAGGCTAAAAATTTAGTTTAGCTAGTCAAATTTAATCCTGAAAGTATTAAATAATTACTTCTGTGCCTGTGATTTTAAGGATTTCTGTTCAAATTCATGCAGTTGTAGCCTGAGTCCATGGGCTGTAGGGAAGGATAAACATGAGCCAGTTGCACAATAGTCATGGAGGAAAATAATGGCAAGGTTTACATTCAGAAAGAGGATCTGTGATATTTTTGTGTTCTAGGAGAAAATATTCAAGCATCAGTTGTGAATAAAAGAATGAAATATACTGAAATGAAAGAAAGGAATTAGTGAAGAAGCCAGTATAAATAATCAGATAATAAACTGACACGTGCAATTTGTGTGTTATTGTCCTCCTTCAAAGTTTTGATTTAGTTTTGTTGTTCTGTTAATGGCAAAGAGACCTTGAGTGCTGAAACCAGCAGTTGGGGGCTTGTTTCTATTTAATGGAGGAAAAGATCAGTTATTGCTTAACAAGGCATCCTTCAGGACGTGGCTTTTACATGGTTTGCAAGTTTCCCATAGAAGAGGTTGTTTCACCCTGTTGGGTGGAGTTGCTCTTTGCTAAGAACATCCCCAGGGTGCTGTGCCTGTGGGAGATTCTGTTCCTCCCTGGATTTTGTGTGGAGCAGCTCAGCCCAGGCTGTGGGTGCACCCACTGTGCCCGTGGGTGCTGTGTCTGGGAGTCATCACAGCCACCTTGTCACTGTTCCTCTTGCATTCCCTCCCTCTGCAGCAACTGAACCACCCCAACATCATCAAGTATTTGGATTCTTTCATTGAGGACAATGAACTCAACATTGTCCTGGAGCTGGCTGATGCTGGGGATCTCTCTCAGATGATTAAGGTAAGGATGTGTCTGTCCTGGAGGTGCTGCAGACTTCCAGGATCAGGCAGACCTGACCCACAGCTGGGTTAGAAGCACTTTTTTCCTCCCCTTGCAGTTTTGCACACCCACAGGTTGCTTCCAGACCTGAACCAAAGTGTCTGGTGGCATTTTAAATACCCCAGGCCACGGCCTGAGTTTGTGGTCCCTGCTGCAGAGGGAGGTGTCTGTGATCTGGTGGGACACTGTGTTATTTGTGAGGTTGATTTACTCAGCCCGTGATTGATGGGGACATTTAATTACTGTTGGGTTCACTATTCACATCGCCTGTCTGCCACTCTGAAGACATTCAAGGAAGTCTATTGACTTTCTTTGCAATGGGGATTTGGGTTTGAGAAAATGTTTCAAGTACTTGTTCTTCTTTTATGTTGCTCTTAGGAATACTTGTATTGCTGCAAACCAGCTTTAGTTAAGCTGTTACCACCTGCTTTTATATTTTCTTTGACATGTTAATCTTTAGACATACATCCCTTGTGAGAACAGATGTGTTATATCATGTTTGTTAGCACTCTCAACCTTCTCTCCATGTTTTACCTGGTTTTTGCCATCATTATTCTGTAATTATCATAAATGAATGTTTGGGAAGTTCTCCTCCTCCTTGTTGTCACAGTTAAAATATCTTATTAACAGATTTGTTTTCTTTGCCAGCAGTGCAATGAGGCACTAGGCCAAAGGCTGTCAAACAAGTTGCCCATTCAGTCCACAGTCAATGGCTGAATTTGCAGGATGCAGGAAAATCTGCCTGGTCTCACAGGAGAGCCCCTGGGCCAGTGCTGGGAGCAGCAGTTGGCAGAGTCACTCCTGGGGACAGCCCCAGGTCTCAGTCCAGCCTCACTCGGGGGGAAGGGGGAGCTGGAGGGGCACAGCTGCTCCTCCTGCCCAGCAGCAGCTCTGCCTTTGTCCTCCCTGCTTCCTTGGGCCTTCTGCTGGGGTTTGCCCTTTCCCACCATTTCCTGGCAAACTCACAGCTCATCTTGGGCTTTTTGTGGTTGTGGTCAAAGATGGAAAACCCCCAGGACAGTGAGAGCAGGAGTTAGGGATGTGTGAGACCTTCCTGGGCTCTGCCTGAGTTTGCAATCTTGGCTGACCAAAGTTTTACCTACAGAATTGTAAGATTTCATGATATGAAATATTCGTATTTTTTAGTCATCTGTAGTTTTTAGTTTAAAAATGCTGACAAATATGTTCATTTGCTTATCAGGGTTGGCTATTTAATTTTTTAAAATAACTTTCTGTGTCATAATAGTAAGAGTTATATTTTCTGAAACATAACTGGTAGAGTCTTGGATTGGTGCCTTGCCCAGTGCTGGACTGTGCTGGTTTCCAGTGTCCACAGCCCTGTGTTCCCTCTGTATTTATATTTATTTATATCTAGGCACGAAGATGATGTATTTGTTTTTTTCAAGGTCATAGAAATGAAGGTTTTCAACTCATGCAAATCTAGGAATTTTTTTTTTTAATTTCTAACAGAAGTTAAAAAAAAAATACCAAGCCTTCAACCCAAGAGGGAGCAAAAGCTTCCTCCTCAGTGCAGCAGAGGAGTTTCCCCAGCAGCCTCCCTGGGAGCTGCAGCTCCTGTGTGGATTTGGGGTGGAACAGCAGTGGCAGCCCTGGGAAGGTGTGAGGGTGATACAGCCAGGGCCTGTCTCTGTCACACCCCGGTGCCTGCATTATTTATGAGGGATGTAGAGCTGCAGGAAAACCCACCCGAGAGTTGGGACTTGCTTGTAAATGTCAGGCAAACCTTATTGGACATGACATTTAGAAAATTATCACTTGTGGTCTTGCATATCCACTCTTAAATATTTTAATGAGAATTAAATAATTTTATTGTGTATATAACACTTTTTCCCTCACCCTCTGTAATTCTTCTGTGCTCTCCCTCGAGTTTTGGGTTGAGACTGTTGCAATCTGTCAGATTTGCTGCCTGGGGAATTGCACAGTCGTGCCCCTTCACAGCTGATCTGCAAAAGAAAATTTGCCATTGCTTGAGTCAAACACGAACTGGTAACAGCATTTCACATGAAATAGAGAATGTGACAACGGACATCAGGTGTCAGTGCTGGGAGGGGAAGGCATGAGCTGCAGAAAGGGGCAGCAAGGCATTCCCTTCCTTTATTCCTGCTGCAGATGGGAATTCTCATGGGTGCCATGCAAAGGAAGTGGTGAGGCAGGAGGGTGTGTGTGCTCCCAGTGCCACCCTGTGTGCCAGGGCATGGGCAGCAGTGGGAACCCTCTGCAAGTGCTGAAGTGTTTTGTTAATGCTCTGGCTGCAGGGCTGGCTCAGTGGGAAGGCAGGGACCAAGGATCCAAAGCCTGCAGCTTTGGGATGCCTGGGTGTGGTGCCAGACACGGCTGGTGTGCCCCCCTGCACAGGAAGGAGAGCAGCTGAAGTCTGTAATGCTTGGCCTTCACTGAAGTGTGCAGCTGGCTCTTTATTCCTGTAGTGGCTTGAAGAAGACTTCAGCACTGCAGAGAGGCAGGGCCAGGCTGCACTCAGTGCTGCTGCTTTGTGCTGCCCATTATTGTGAGAGCTCAGAGGCACCAGAGGTGCTGGCACGGGGACCCAGCACTGCCCAGACACACCCAGCTGGTCAGGAGGGTCTGTGTCACCACAGAGGGCTCTTCATTCAGTATTCCTACTATGCATCAAATAGGATACATTATTCTACCTGATCACAGAAGAAACATGGATACTTTATTGATGCTCGGGCCATCTTTTAAAATAGGGAAGCAGATTTCCTTATCCTTGTTAGTAGACAATGCAATAATGAATGTTTACAAGGGGGGGGTTTAATGATCTTTTGTTTCTTAAGGCAAAATATTTGAGACATTTGTTGTTTTGAGGCGTTAAATATGTTTTGCAAGGTAATTAAGGAGATTAATGCTAATCGTAATTGTGTCCATTCAAAAATGTCAAACCTATTTAAGCATATTTTTCATAATAGTTGTTAATTAGTGAACTGCATCGAAGTTTCCTCACAGAGAGGAGGAGTTAAAAGCTAATCAGAAGAAAAGTCATGCAGCTGTAGATTTGGAAGACTTGAGCAACCTGCAGCTGACTAACACAATTCCAGAAACGAGTCAAATATGTTGTCTTTTCACTGATCTTTTATTTATTTCCTCCCACAGTATTTTAAAAAGCAGAAACGGTTAATCCCAGAAAGGACGGTGTGGAAATATTTTGTGCAGTTATGCAGTGCAGTGGAACACATGCACTCCCGCAGGGTGATGCACAGAGGTAACATTAATTCAGTCTCTTTTCACTGAATAATAATATAATGTTCCAATTAGTAAGCGCCTACATTCAAAAACAATTATGCTGATGTTCAGCCAATGCATGTTTAGAGAGGCTGAGCCTGCGAGATGGATTTCTCCTTCTGTCTCTGCCTCATTGTTAAAGCATTCAGGCCGAAGTCAGTGTGGTATTAGGAAGATGAGCTGCTTTGTATTCCAGACACTGATATTAAGTAGAAGTGTCAAACTTGCCATTAGAAGAGTGTCAGAAATAAAATGCTGAGACTCCTGGATACAGTGAACTCTAAGAAATAGTCTTCATTATATTAGCTGTGACCTTAGAGAGTTGAGAAGAGTTTTCCTGTCTTGCAGGCTTTTCTGAAATATTAATACAAATATGTCCCACACTCTCATAACCTGTTCTCTATTTTCATTAATTATTTTTGAATCTCTTGTCTCAGAACATCTTCTAACTTTGAGCTCTATCCAAAAAATTACACTATTGCTTTCAGTGTCAGTGAAGTGCTTTGGGAAGGACTGGACTCAGGAATTGCAAATTTCCCAAAAGGCACCAGCACCCATCTTGGCTGCTTGTTATTTCCTTGCTCCTTTGAAGGAGGGAATTCTTCACTGTATTTTTCAGCAATGTGATATCATTTTTGCCCCGTTACACATCCCCTGATGCAGTGTATCAACTGTACCTGAATTAGCTCTGTAATTGGTGGCTGAAATGGGGAGCCTCAGGTTGAGTCTGCTTTAACATGAGGAAAGAGCCTCTGACTCAGTTCTGACATGACTGCTTGGGAAACTGGGGTTGTAGTGGTTTCTACCCTCCATGAACCAACTGGGCTGTGCAGAGCCCAGAATTTTTGTGTATGTGGAGCAGGAATTACCCTTTGCATGGGGGGATGGTGGTGGGCAGTGCAGTTTCCTGTGGAAAGTGATCATTCCCAAAGAGAACTGGACTCATTCCTTTGATTTCCAGCAGATAAAGAGGTTGCCTCTGTTCTGTTGAGCTGTTTCCTACATTTTCCCTCATTGGTATTTCTTGTGTGCTGGGAAGTACACTCTGATTTTTGTGTCTGTGCAGAGCTGGAAGCCTTGGAAGATTGAGCCTATCAAAGCTCTAAAGAAACACGGTTCTGCTCGAGCCTCTTTGTACCCTGAGCGCTCCAGGCGATGCTTCTATTGCTGCATTAGAGCCAAATAACCTTTTGTGGCTTTGACCTTTTACCTTTTTCTTCTTGCAGACATAAAACCAGCCAACGTGTTTATAACAGCCACAGGGGTGGTGAAGCTGGGAGATCTTGGATTAGGCCGGTTTTTTAGTTCTAAAACCACTGCAGCACATTCCTTAGGTAAGCTGGTACTCGTTAAGCAGGGCCTGGCGTGCACTGCCAGCTCTGATGTTCACACACAGTGTCCCCATCCATCCTCCCATGGTGACACCAGTGGGAGGCAGGGGATGGGGGCTGCATTTCCAGCCATGTCTGTCTTAAGTGCTCCTTGTAGGCATTAATAGGTATCTTCTGGTTTAAAATCTTTTTTTTTTCTGGAAGGCCCGACCTGGTGTTATACAGCAAATGCAGCTTCTCCACTCTGAACAGCACTTTGGCTGCTCTGGGCTTGCTGGAATTCAGTGTTAGCCCCAATACCTTTTACCTTTTTAGCTTTGCTGGTCAGGGCTCTGCCCTGGCTGGGGCTGGGACTGCCCGGGGTGGGTGAGCCCTCGTGGCTCATCTGTCCCAGGAAACCTGGCCTTTGCTTTAAACATCCAGCTTTTCTTCATGTCTTCCACCTATCTCAAGGTTGTCTTCCTCATTTTTACCATTAACATTAATTCTGGTACTATACAAAATTGCATAGTTAATGCAGTTCATTCTTCAAGTCTTACAGTATGAAGTATTTCATAATTGTGTCTGTAATCTCTTGAGAGGTGACTGATTCTCCATTTTTATTAATGGGTCTGAATTTTTTGAGCAGTGAAGGAGCTTTGACTTTTGGTGCAATATTTAAGTTATTTTAAACTAATGTCTCTCAGTTGGCTTTGGAACACATGGTATTTGTTTCACTATTTGTGTTTTGCAATTTCCTCTGCTGACTGTGTCTTGCTGAATCCTTTCTTAGATGTGAACAAATTTCATTGCTAATACTGGCCAGCAGCACTGGGCTACCTGCCTTGTTTTGTGTGTGCTTTAAAAATAGGAAGCATTTTTATAGTTTACTTTCATAAAATAGGAGATTTCAGATTTTTCTTTGTATCAGAAGCTGTCCTAGGATATATCCCCACCGTACTTAATAGATGAAAATAAATCCTCTTCACAGGAAGTTACAATCACATCATCTGAACAGGCCAAAATATGATCATGTCTAATTATATGATCTTATCCAGTTTGACTGCTGCACTTATTATATTAATAAGAATAAATTGGGGCTTGGAAACTGGCTGCACATGTAAGCCAAGCTTGTGACCTTTACCAGGGCTGCTCTCTCTTAATTGAGAAAGCTGGAGTAGGAAGAGCTCAGCCCCTGGTGCACAAACCTTGCCCTTCCTCACATCACCAGTGTCCTGCAAACAGCAGAGAGGTGCAGGACACTGAGGGAGCAGCAGTGAGTGAGACTGGAGGTGTGGGAGGGATGGACACATCACCATTCCCAGCCGTCCTTGGATCCAGGTGAAAAAGAATATTTTAACAATCAGAAAATATGCAGCTGTGAATCTTCTTTCTGTTTTTTTGATAATTTGCCAGAGCTGGAGGTTCTGCAGCAGCAGGAAATGGGCTGATGTTGGGTTTGGTCTAATGAAGACATTGCTGCAGGAGCTGAGAGGGACGAAGAGCCCAGAGCAGAGCGGGGCAGGCTGAGGGCCGGGCTGTGAGCGGAGCCCGGGCACTTCCCGGCGCTGCGTTACCCCGGCAACCGCCCCGAGCCATCCTTCCTCTGGCTGCTGACCCATGAATTGAATCTGTGCCTTATGCAAATATATTCATCTCATTTCTCCCTTTGCTTGTATTTGCTAGCAGCAGACTGGCATGAAAGGGCATCAGGCAGTCCCGACCCGGCTGACAGGTGTAGCAGGGGCTCGGCAGCGCCCGCCGCCGCGCCGGGAACGGAGCCGTAATTAGAGCAAGGAACAGAATGAACGTCAGATGAATTACCAGGCAGCAGATCATATTTGTCAGGAAGGATTGCATACATAAAAATTAAGTGACAGTACATGCCGAGGTAATGAAAGAAAAATGAAAGATTTGCCTGTACACAGCTCGTGAGATGCCGGCGAGCGCCGTGCTCCGAGCGCCGGCGGGGCCGCGGGGCAGGGAAAGGCCTGGCCCCTGGAAACCTCCACGGGCACACCTGCCTGAGGGGCAGCACGGGCACCTCCAGCCTCTCCCACGGCTGGCACGGGCAGCACGGGCCAGCTGGGGCTGCAGAGTTCACAGGGCACCACCTCAGTTGCCCCTTTTCCCTGGAGAGAGGACACTTTTCCACAGGGAAGAGCTCTTCCTGTCCAAGCCTTACTGAGAAATTCATGTTTTAAAGGTACTGGGTGTAGCTGAGGTGAATTTTACTACTTGTTACAACATGGTGGTTCACCTTCCTTCCATCATTTTAGACTTTGGCAACCTTAACATTAATCTGGTAGATCTCGTTTTAATAGGAGCTACAATAAATGCAGAGAATTTCCATTAATATTGCAATGGATAACTTTTTTGAGAATTGGTTATAATGTCCATTTTTAGCCAAATAAACTTGGCATTATCCAGAGCTCCTGACTGGCTTTACATTTTGAAGAAACAAGAGGAATAAGAAAAACAACCAACCAAACCTCAAAAGAAACCACTTTTACACAGAATAGTCTTGTTTTGGAGCAGATGATTTATTATTTATTCTTGGACAAGAATATACTTGGAGCAGATTTTCCTTTCGGGAGATTCACGTAAGTCAAATCTTCCCAGTTTAGAACATGCCAATAGCCCTGGATTGGAGTACATGGGGTGTTACACGTTCCTTCTGGTTCCTGCTTGGATGTGAGGGTGAACAGGGAGGAACTGAAGAGCTCTTCAATAAATGGACCATTTGTCTGCCTTTTTTTCTTTCTTCTGCTTGCCAAGACAGTTTGCCATCTGAAACAAAATCCCAGGGCTTGGAGGGGCTGGTAGTCAGGACTTGGTAAAAAAAAATGGACACAAGAAATTCCCTGAAAATGTCACCAGCCAATATTGTGTGTGTTTGGAGTTCTTGGTTTGCCTCTAGTGCAATATTTGTGGAAGAAAAGAGAGATGCAGGATTGCTGCAGGTAGATTTTACTATTTACATGTGAAAAACCCAACCAGCCAACCAATATTATGCACCAACTATTTATTGTTTTTCTGTAGGGGTAAGTAGATTTCATCTGCTTTTTTGTTTTTGTTTCCCCCATGAAAATTAGTGGGGGCATCTCACACTGAGATTTGAAGGAATTTAAAATCTATTTGAGTGTGTTTGACCACAGTTTTACTTCAGCTGGTTCCCAAATTCTCCTGGGAAAAGACCTGAGCTGCCTTGTTGGAAATACACCCCAAATGCTGAAGTTCAGAAAGGGATACTTGAGAACTCGACTCTTTTTAAACAATGCTGGATGTTTTTCCTGGTAACCTACAGCGTGGATGGAGAGGGTGAGCCAGGTGAGAGATCCAGACTCTCATTTTCCAGCAGAATTGCTTCCCTGCTGTGTTTGCACCACCAGATAGCACTAAAACATACTCAGATATTTTTCTCAGCTATATGTGTGTTCATGGAACATGCACTGGTGTTGCTCATGCTAAAGCTGAGCTGATAGTTCTGGAAAGACTTTATTACTGTTTGAAAAACTGGGCAGTTTTTTGTTTTGCATGTAGGCATTTAAAAAGCCTCAATGTACACAGCCTGTAAAAATAACTGGAAATATCCTGCACTGATTTCAGTCTAATGCAGTCTGTGTAAAGGTGTGGGAGAGGCTCTGCTGTGCCAGGGTTGTCTGGGTTACATCAAACTCAGTGAATGAGACTCTGAGAGCCTCCTAAAGCATGAACCAGCTTTGGTTGTGCCCACGAGCAGCCAGGGATGAGTTTTTCAGGAAGCTTTGCTCCTGGCTGAGCCATGTTTGCACAGGTGAGAGGAATGGCATTTGAATTTCATTTCTGGAATAACTTTACCACCTTTGCCTTTGTGTTTTCCTGGTGAAACAAGAGACTCTGCTCCTAATCTTAACTGGGGATAATTAGCATTTCCCAGCCTTGTGTGTTGCAGCTGTCCCAGGGCTGTTGTAGCTGCCCATGGGCAGTGCTGGGAGGGCAGGAATGCTCTGGCATCACTGAGGTGGCTGATGTTCAAGTGAAGGGCTCCAACTTCCAGGAACAGAGCAGGAAGCTCCTTCCTTAATCTGCCCTATGGTTTTGTGACCTTTATAACTCCAAATGCATTACTCTACCACCTGGTGAATAATGTTGAATCTGAGCAATACTTTGTATTTTCAGCAGGGCAAATGCTGAAGAAAGTTTCTGATGAATAGTCTCTGATTAGACTGTTCTTGTCAAATTGACTAATGGGATGCAATGGTGAGCCCTGAGTGATTGCACTGGAAACCTTGTGCAGTTTTCTAGAAGATGCTCATTACAGGAGATTCCCATGTAATGTTGGACAGGCCATAAGGAGAATTGGCCTTGTCAGTCTTTTATCATGACAGTTATTTAAAAATTAATGCATCAGTTTTGAAACGCAGAGACCTGCTTGTTTGTACATTTGCTGACAAGACTACAGTAATGATAGGTAAATGTGCAAGGTGGGCTCCACAAAATGAGCTCAGGCGTGGAGTGTTCCTGGAGCCATTAATGGGCTGGAGCAGCCCCGTGCCCCTGCTGGGGCTGGTGACACACTGAGCTGTGCCACAGCCCTGTCACTGCCCCTGTCACTGCTGTGTCACTGCCCCTGTCACAGCCCTGCCACGGCCCCTGTCACTGCCCTGTCACTGCTGGCACCAGGGCAGGATGATCTGAAGTGACAGTGGGGCTGCCCAGCAGAGCTGCAGCTCTGCCCTGCTCTGGAGCCACTCGTTGTCATTTGCTCCCCCGTGCCCAGGCAGTGACCCGGAATCGCTGAGTGCCAGAGCAGCCACAGCTCCAGGGCCCTGGCACTGCCCAGGGCAGAGCTGGGGCTCCTCCTGCCAGCCAGGGGCTCCACAGCTCCCAGAGCTCCTGGAGCACAGCAGCAGTAAGGAGGAGTTGCAGAGGGGGAAGTGTCTTACTCTGCTGCTCAGTGGGGACTTCCAGAAGTGTCTTCCACAACTTCCTGGAATGAATCACTGTTTCTTCTGCAGCTGCATATTTTTAAGCAGGAACATGAATCAGTGCTGTCCCAGCCAAGTCAGTTCTTGTGCAGAAAGCTGGCAGATGTGTGGGAATTACTTGGAGAGCTGTACTGTCCATCATGTGGATGTTGCATGCACATGGGACGGAGCCATGGAAAGCCTCTGCATGAGTCCTGTCTGCTCCTGCTGTCCTCTGGGAAGGGAAGTTCCTCTGTGTAGTCCAGTAAAAATCCTTCACTAGCAGGGCTCTGGTCTCCCTGCACAGGGGCCTTTCAGGGCAATTAAACCCAGGCAGGTCTGGGGCTGTGCCAGTCTGACCTGCCTCCTGAGTATGGGAACAAACTAATCTCCTTGTGTTACTATTCCTGTGTTGTAGTTTTTATAGAATTTGCAAAAATGTAACTTCTTATTAGAGTGCTCTTCACATGAAAGGGAGGTAATTTCTGACATGAATGACCCGAAAGCATCAGCTGAGTTCATCACACAGGGCAGCTGACTGCTGAACATCTTGAGGGTCCAAATAAATTATCTTTTCTGTGCTGGGTCACCTGTGCAGGTGCCAGGGCCTGGGTTTGCCTCTCAAGGCTGTTGCTTTGTGCCCCAGGACTCATTTGTTTCCCAGAGTGTGCAGATCCCTGTGAAGGAACACTGGGGAAGGTGGTGGCTGTTCTTCCACCTCCAGTACCATCCTTCAGCTTGTTAGTCCTGCAGCTGTCTTCAGGCAGCATTTCAAATGGAGAAATTGTAAACTGAATGTTACAGGCAAATTAAACATTTGCCATCTTGTGAGGAAAGGTCTTTAATTAGGAGAAGGATACACTGGAATGCCAAAAGAAAAAAAAAAAAATTGACAGGGGACGGACAAGCAGGGGAAGCAGGAGAAAAGAGCATATACAGTCCTTGGATGTTTTAATAAATGATGTATCTGAGGATTATTTGATGTAGTTGAGACTGCCAGGATGTCTTGTATTTTCAGTACCACAACTGAAATTTATTTAGGATTTAAAAAAGAACCTTTTTGAGGTAAGGAATTTATTAATAATTTCCTGTAACTTCTGTCCAAAATACTGAGTCAATTTCTTTTGATAAAATACAGACTTGTGGAAGTACATAGAAATCCCCCAGTTTCTGACATAACTGCAAGTTGAAGCAGGGTTTTAAAGTTTGGAACGATTATTTTGGGTTTTTTTCAGACAGGTTTTGCACTCCTGGCTGGTGCTGGGCTTAGTGTGTCCCCTGCAGTGTCAGAGGTCCCCTGGGTCACTCTGTGCCCTGTCAGGTGAACCCTCAGGGATGGGCTGGCCCCCCAGTCCTGCTCTGGTGTCACAGTCATGGCACCCAGTGCAGTCTGGTGAACAAGAGGATGATCCCTTCCCGTGGCTCTGGCCATCCAAGACACCCTGAAAGGTTTTTAGGAGCCTGCAAGGAAAACAAAACTTTTCCCAAATGTCAGAAATACAGAAGATATTTTCAAGCATGTTCACCATGCTCTGCTCTGTATGTGATGATATATTTGGTTCTAATCAGCTCTTTGTGCTACACCTGATGACCCTTAAATGAAGTCTCTCTCTGTATGACACAGGTTGCACAGTCACTTGTGAGACAATAACCCCTGGTTTGTTTGTTTGTTTTTGCAGTGGGAACTCCCTACTATATGTCCCCAGAGCGAATACACGAGAACGGCTATAACTTTAAATCTGATATCTGGTCTTTGGGCTGTTTATTGTATGAGGCAAGTATCTTCTCATTTTTTTCCCCTGGGTTTTCTATAACCACACGGTTTGGGACAGGCATTGAGTAGTCAGACTGCCTGTAGTCAACTTGTTGAGAATCTTTAGTGAAAGCTGACTCGTTTTGTGTTTGTTGTGCACCTTCTGAGCATGAACAAAGGGGTTGTGCCACCCAGCACTTGCACAAAGTTAATTTAGGTCGCAGCAGATGTGAAAGATGAAGCCATGAAAAGCCAGCTCATTCCATCCCTCCTTCCTGCTGGGACATTTTGCTTCTCAACACAACTTCTGGTAATCACATGAAATTGGAGAATAAACAGAAATATAATTTACTTTGTGAGCACATCAGATGTGAGAACTACTCTAGCTGAGCGTGTACTTCAGCTGGTTGATTAAACAAACACTGTAGGACACGAGGGGATAAAAGGAAATTTTCCCATCACATCTATAAGACTCAGAGCTGTGGCCTGTGGCCCTGCCCTGGGTGTTGGCCTGGCCAGGTCTGTTGGGGTGGCCCCAGTTGGATTTCACTGCCCGGGTGCTGCTGCAGTGCTGGGTTGCTCTGAGTCACTCCAGGCTGAGCTCCCAGAGATGGGATTCCAGATTTATGCAGAGAGAAATATTTAGCGTTGTGCTAAGATATGTTTTTGTTGCAGGCAATATGGTCCCCTTATGGCACAGGAGTCTTGGTAGTCCTTGTATTTCAAGAAGCTGAATTAATTGCACACTAAACATAATTCTCTGGTAGGAGTAGCAGTACTACAGTAACATCTGAAAGATTTGGCATGTGAAGCGTTTTTAAATTTCCTTCCTACGTAGGTAAGCCTTAACTTAGGGAACAGGAGCTGTGAGATATTGCAGATTCCAGGGAGGACTGGACAGGTACCAATTTTATGTTCAGTAGTTAAACAACTACTTGACTTCTTAAACTTTCTAGAATTTTGAAAATTAAGTATCAGATCTACGTGTCTTTGAAGGAACTCTTTTATCTGCTCTAATGTCTTGTAAGGAGAATGTTTTTCCATTTGGCTTTGAAATAAGGAAGGGATGCTTGTTTGGGTATGAGTCACTTCTGATATTTCTCCAGATAGATTGTGTAGATAAGCTGCAGAGAGATTTAACGTACAAATTGCCTTCAGAGACACGTGTGTCCACTGGAATCCACTTAGGGAACATTGAGGGCTTTGGGACATGATGCCACATAGCACCACTTAACTTTGACATTGATAATCATACAGTGATTTTTATTAAATCTTATCAATATAGTAGTAACTGTCTTCATCCCTCACTTCCTGTAGATATCTGTCAGCAAGATAACTTGGAGGGGATAAAAATAAGTTGTTAATTCCCAGAATGTAGCTACAAGCAATGACTTCAGCAGTTCTGGCAAGATGATCAATTTAAGCACTAACAGGGATTCCCATCTCTGGATGTTTGAACCAGTCATGCTGCGTGGTGGGCGTTTTCCATGGAGATCTGCCTGGCCTGGGGTAATTGCTCTAATCAAAATGTCAGGAGCAAACCCCAACGTAGCATCACAAACTGCAGTTAGTGAGATACTTGCAGTGCCTGTGGTCATGGCCCTGCAGCCCTGACTGCTGTAGTCACAACTGGGTGCTCTCTCTTTCCACTTTAATTCCCTGCATTTACCATCCCAAGCCCCACAGTGTTTCCTTTTCATTCCTTCCCTTTTGCACATGAGCACTTAACTAAACCTGGAATGAAAAGTTAATGGGAATTGGAAGACCCCTCTCAACCTCCCTGGCATTATTGATGTGTGTATTGAGATCTTGGAGACCCTGTTTAACCCTTGCTTGCTTTCTGTGTTTTCTCTAATGCCCCCATTAGAACAGGCCGTGCTGGGTTCTCCAGTTTGTTGTAACTGATGGAGAGCAGTTTTCTATCACTCCTACTTGGGGAGTAGTCTCTAATTGGACTCTAATTTTTCTCCTACTCATCTGCCTACTCCTGTCATGACAGTAATGAAGTAACAGTGACACTTCACCCTTTGCCTTCAAAAATCTTCCAAATGTTCTCACTCACTGCTGGGGTTCTTGGGGATCCTGTCAGGAGACTCTTCACCCTCAGGTCCGTGGGTTTGTGAGGAGTAACTTAGTGTTACTCCTGATAGTAGTGGTGAGCAGATCCCTTGCTCTGCTCACTGGCAGAGAGCAGAATTGGCTCTTGCAAACTGGCAGCACTGAGGGCTCTCAAATCCTTTGTGTTTCTGAAACATTTTCTGGTTTTTTCTTTCCAGATGGCAGCTCTGCAAAGTCCCTTCTATGGAGATAAAATGAACCTGTTCTCTCTTTGCCAAAAAATAGAGCAATGTGACTACCCACCTCTTCCAGCTGAACATTATTCTGAAAAGGTAAATTGGGAGTGTGGTTGTGGGGGAATGGGGAGGTGCAGTGAAGTTCTCTCCAGGCACTGGGAAAGGGAACCCAGGAGGAGAACCCCCATATCTAGGGAAGAACAGGGGATGGCCAGGAGGTCCCAGATACCTGGCTGAGCAAATTATTTTTGTGGTGTCTGAATATTGACAAGCTAAATCAAGACAAAAAAGATTTCTTAATGTGGGGAATATTGTGAAACTGAAAGTCTATGATGCTGGCAGAGACTAGCAGTGAGCCGTGGGAAAGCCCTCTCCTTGTTTCCTTTCCCATAAAACATTTCACACAAGAGCACTCATATGTTTATTTATGAAATCTTCAGTGTGTGACAAAGTGGGGAAGGATTCATTTTAAGAAATCAGGAAAAGCTATTTAGTTTAATGCAATAAGCCCCTCTACAGCAGCTGCATGGGGGCTTTTTAAGTCCAGCTTTGTGTATCTGAACATGAGGGATGGGGGGCAGCCTCTGAACCAGTGCACAAACCCCATGTCCCAGTTCTTGCCCAGCTGCAGACACGTTTGTTGGGTTTCCTCAGGGCTCTTGAGATGAGCTTGACTTTTTTCTGCCTCACCTAGACAAAGCAGCTGGTTTTCCTTAACCTCCTCACTCCTTACAGTTGCCTTCTATTTGAAAGGAAATGGCTAATGGAATTCTAAATGTTCACCATATCCTATGGGGTTTTCCTTTTGTTTCCCTCTACCTCAGCATCCTGAGGAGGGGACAGGATGCCGGGAAATACCAAGCAGCCAGGCTGGCCTCCACCCTGGGAGGGGCCCTGCACCACACTTCACTTTCTGCTTCATTTTTCCTTGCCAAGTAACTCGTGCAAAACGATGCTTTGAGAACTAGTCTGTAGGAGTGAACTTTAAAATTTTTTTGCCCCAAGCCCCGCAGCAGCACCCAGCTCTGCACGTCCCTTTGCCGTGCTGCTGCATTTCAGGATATGCCTGTTGGCAGCAGGAATTAGTCTAAGTTGACAGATGTGTTTCCTGTCTTTACAATTACTGTCTGTTTGCTTCCCTCTGGCAGTGCTAAAGAGTGTGTGTAGTGCAGTGATAGAGTCGGGGTGAGAAGGATGGTTTAGAGCTCAAAGGCGCCGGGTCCCAGAGAAGTGCAGATGGTTCATGCACTATTAACGGGCTGGCAGAGCCTGTGCCTGTGGCTGCAGCTCCTCAGCTGCTGCTGGTGCTCACTGCAGCAGCACAAACAGGGAATTGAATGGGGCCCCAGCACCAACAGCATCCACTGTGGCACTTCCTTGGAACAAGGAGAAGGAGCAAGGCAGTGTTTGGGGCAGAGCCCCTGCTTTAGTTTCCTTTCAGGGACATTTCTCTCTCTGTGGCCTTTTGTGCCTCACCAGTCCAGACCCCCTGTGAGCAACTGCATGCTGCTGGAAGTGGGAGGAGGAGCTGGGATCCAGCCAGGACTGATTTTCTATATTGGGAACAGATTTGCTGGTAACTGGAGCTGCTGGCTGGTGGTGCTGACCCAGGCTGGGCCCACTGGCTCCTGTAGGTGCTGCTGAATGCCTGTGAGGACAGAACTGCCCGGGCTGTGTTTCAGTGCTGCATGCACAGGGGAGCACAGCCACTGTGTGAACAAATGGTACTGACAGCACAGGCTCTGGGCACAGCATTTTCAGTTGTTTGTGGCAGTTTTGTGGTCAGGGCTGATATGTGTTCAGTCTTTGGGGTCTCAGGGTTATGAAGGCAGCAACGTCCCTGCCCTGAGCTGGTCAGTCACCAGAGAATGGGGCAGGGCCAGGCAGCAGGACTGGGTTAGGAGCAAGGACTGGGCCTGGCTCCATCCAGAGCTGGAAACCTCGGGTACGTTCGTTAATGCAGCTGAGGCCATGTGCTTGATAGCTCTATGGCCATGCTTTTAATTACTGGTAAAATAATTGGCACTGTGGCTACTGGGAGGATGTGAGAAGATCAGAGGCTCAAGGCTGTTTTTCCTGGTGCCTCAGGGGTACGAGCAGCTTTCAGTGTCTGTATAATTAAAAGCTACCATCTTTCATGTGCACAATAAAGAGGGCTGGGAGGTGGGGAGACTCTAGTCCTTCTGCATTTTATTTATTAAACATAATCAATGACCAGTTTCTCTTTCTCATGAAGGTTTTTTAGGAAGCACCAGGGTCTCACAGTTGTGTCCAGTAGGTGCTGGTCAGACTTGCTATGCTGAAAGGCTTGAGCAGGTTTGGTGCTGGGGTTGGTGTGGGAAGGGCAGTACAGCTCCTGAGTGCCCTGCTCGGGTTCCCCCTTTCCTCAGTTTCCTTTCACTGGCAGGTCCCTCCTCACCTCCCACCTCAGTCACGTCTTGTGTGTCTCCTGCTTGTGCCACTGATGCCTCCCTCTGCTCCATGCTCTCCCCAGCCCTGGGTGCACAAGCTGGGTCCTCCTTCAGGATGGTAAAATATTCTGGGGTTGGGGAAGATTTACATCTTTAGTGAAGATTTGGTGGAAAAGGTTCTTCCTGGCTCTTCTGGAGGTGGGACACACAGACATGGGACAGAGACATGCCTGGATTCTGCAGAGAAGAGGTTCCCCTCTCCTGGCATGGCCTCCAGAGGTGGGGCAGACATTCCCAGCCTTGTGCAGGAGGACAGCAGCAGATTGGCTCAGGTGTGCCTGTTTTGTGTCTTGCAGCTGCGGGAGCTGGTCAGCATGTGCATCTACCCCGACCCCGACCAGAGGCCTGACATCGGCTACGTGCACCAAATAGCCAAACAGATGCACGTGTGGACCTCGAGCACATGAGCGCCGCCCGGGGGCAGCACAGCTCAGTCTTACTTGAACCCTTTTCTCAGCTGAAAGCGACTGGTGCCAGGTCACACAGGTGGGAGGTTGAGCACTCGCAGCAGAGGCTCCATCATTTGCAGGTTATTTGACAAGGACTCTTACAGGTGGTCGTGCTTTAAACGTGAAGATTCTGTGAGGTATTGCAAATGATTCTTTTTATTTTTTATTTTTAAGGCCAATAATGTTACGGATGTAGATCATTTAAGGGTCCTTTCTTAAAACTGTCGTGTGTAATCTAGGATAGCAGCTATTACCGAGGGCTCAGCGTTTGCCAGACCTTCTATCTTAACTGTAATGTGAAATACTGAAATAATTCCTTCAGTGAAATCACTTTATACTAATGTAAGGATTACCATAGACTTTGTGTAATTTGTATAACTGCTACTTTGCCTCTTCTGCAAATGGTTAATAGCAAATTCAGTTTTTACTTGGTATATTTTAAAGCAGCCATTTATGTTTTTATTAATTTCCTCCTCTTCAGACTTACGAACTGGGAAGGGTTGGGGGGGTGGGAAACCCTTTTGTTTCATGATTTCTTTTTTTTTTTTTTATATTGAAAACTTAAGAGTATTTTGCTGATGCATTTCTCTGTCAGAGATGAGTTAAACACGACCCTGGGGAAAAGGAGACAAACATGCCAAGCAAACCCCTACCAGCCTTGTTCCTGCAGAGAATTGCTCCTTTCCCTCATTTTTCCCTTTTGGGATGGTTCTTCTTCACCTCCAGGTTCTTGTTTAAAACCAGTGTTTCTCAAAGCCAACTCAGTTTTGGTGCAGAGACTTTTACATGTTCAACAGTACATCGGGTACTATCGGTGGAACTTCAGCAGTGTTTTAAACACTTGGAAAATTTTTAAAAATAAATGAAATGCTTTGTGTATGGAATTCTGCATAGGATCAGCCCCTTCTCTCAAACTGTGAAAGCTCATTACAGAATGTGAATGTTCATAAAATCTCAACCTGATCTGAAGGAGTCGTCTTTTAACTGCATAAAAATTGTCAACCAGCTAAATTCACTCATTGAATCAATGACTTGTTTGGTTATGCCAATGGAAACACTCACTGCTTTAGGAAGAGCCGTGGATTCACGTTCCAGTGTCTCCATTCCATGTGCCTGGCAGGAGGAGCAGGGCTGCACTCCAGAGGAAATCCTTCAGCCTGTGCTGCTCCAGCGCCGCTTCCATGTGGGACAGGGGCTTGTGCCAATGGATACATTTGTGTGTGACACTTCAAATGCAGCCTGTGCCTGTTTTTTGGGTTTTTTTTCTTAAAGAAAGCTTACAATCCTTAACTTTTTTGAACTAAGATTAGGGTTAGGGGGTTACATACATATATATGCTTTTAGTGGATTTTTTTAACCTACTTTTCTCTACTTTAAGGAAAACTGCAGTGCCATCTTGAACTACTTCCTGTAAAATTTGGGAATACTTGTATAGGGTACCAGGAAAAGCCATTAATTGCTGTGAATATGGTTGGTATCATTAATGCAAGGTGCCATTTTACTGAGGCTTCTCAGCAGAAAGTCGAGGCTGCTACTCTCAGGAGAGATGTGGGAAATTCAAATCAGCAGGAGAACATTGTGGAGGCACCAAATTGCTCCCACCATTTCCATGCCAACCAGCTTGGTTATTTATACCAGCTTCTTTAGCACTTCCCAGAGTTCAGCCTGAACTGCTCTGGTTCCACTGCAGCTTTCCTTGGAGCCATGGCTTCCAGGGAAGCTCAGCTCAAATATGAGTATCTAGAGAAGTCTGGTCACTTTCTTGCTACATAAAATTTCGTAGTGCTTATAAAGAAATGTATTTCAAAAGATAATTTTTTGCAATTGTGCATTTTTAGATAAATAAAAAAATTATTTCCAAAATAAACACCTTTGTTTAAAAAACAAAAAAGTCCTGTATTAAGGTCGAAGTGGAGGTGAATAACAAGACAATCAAGACTTGAAATGATGCTGGATCTGCCCTGTATCTACAGCAAACAGGGACACAGAAACATCAACATTCCCTGATGACCAGTGCTACCCTGCAGTGGGGTAGCAGCAGAGGAGTGTTTGTTGTGGAGGGGGCAAGGGCAGCAATTCAGAACCACCAGTGCTCACTGTTTTCTTGCATTCTACTAAATTAAAACTTATCAAATTAGACTTCGGCAAAGCAGTTTTACTCCTTGTAGCTCCTTTGCTCCTTTTCTGCCCCCAGTGCCAGGTGGTGCCTGGAGAGGAGCACAGCTCTCACCTGCTCAGACCCCTTGGGGTCAGTCCCACAGCCCTTCAGGGCTGCACGAGCCTCACCTGCTCTAAAGGAGGAAGGGAGAAGCGGCAGCAACAGCATCAGGTACAGACACACAGAAGAGATTGGGCAGAGCCTCTTTATTCTGCACCAGCTGCTCTCTGAGCACCCACAGGGCTCAGGATGTGTCCATGGTTTGCACGGTCTCATCCAACACCTCGAGCTCCAGGTGTGCCACATTCTCTGTGAGAACAGCAGTTGTTCCTTTTTCACACTTGTACCTACCAAACCTAGTAAAGAAATGGGGGAAAATTAGTCTGGAAGATGGTACAGAGGAAAATCTGCATTTAAAATTTTAGGAAGTGCTAAGTAAAGAAACTGTGCTTACTGTAAAATCTATACTGATTACAATAACTGACAGTGTTTCAGATAAACTACCAACTTCAGGAAACTGTTTGCAAAAACATTACCATGTAACTGGAAAGGTTTTTATCAAAATCAGTGGGCTCTCAAAGTGGTGGGGGACATTTGTTCTAAAAACCAAAGAACAAGCTTACTTGTGTTTTGCAACTCTAGAATAATTCTACCAGTGTACGAGCCTCTGTTCAGCTGCTGCTACAGCCGCTCATTTGCGCTGTTTCCTTGAAAGTCCTCCAGACTGGAGATCACTGACAGACCTTGGTATTACTGAGAACAGGCCTTGCCAGGCAGAGCAGGGACCCCACGAGGGCTGCAGGCTCACTCACCTGTCCCCCTTCTTGTTGGCCACATCGTAGGGGCGCAGGAAGTCCAGCTTGCTCTTGCTGATGACGCAGATGTCGATGTTGCTGCCGGAGCCCAGGTCGTTGTAGATGCCGGCCGCGATGGCGTCTCGCACGAGCTGCTTGGCCTCCTCCTCCTGGGAAAGGTGAAAAGCTGTCACTGCCCCCATGCTGCCATCTCCCAGGACTGAGCGGCCCTGTGCCCGTGGAGGCTGAGCTTGGAACAATAATTGATACAGCAAACCCTTCAGTCACCAGGTTCTGCTGTCAAAATGCTGCACTTGGTTCAGTCTGTACCACTGAAGTGAAACACAAGAGCAACTTTTGCTACAGTAATGGATGTAACTAAGACACAGTTACTAGTTAAAAGGAACCCCAGTGCAACAGTGCCCACGTTACACAACAGTATTTGGGAGTATCTTTTACACAGAAACATTTCAAATTTATCAAAGTATCCATTAGAATATGACACCAGATCTGCAAATCACACCCTTGCCAATAACACACGACTGGGGCTGCTGTGCAATATGAGCACTGCTGGGACTGGCAGCCTCCCCCAGTCATTCCAGCAGCACTGGCTCCCTCTGCAGCTCCTGGGCAGGGCTGGAACTATTCCAAACCAGCTGATGGAAAAAATACCCACATTCAGCTCAGCACCACCAGGAACCATCTGACACAGCCTCAGCTCCTGCTGTAACACAGGCTGGGGAGCACAAAGAAATGCTGCAAAACAATTTTCTTGATGTATCATTTTAAATCACGTTAAATCCAGGGCCAGGCCTGTGTAGGTGCCCACGTGTGCCTGTCCCTGGGGCAAAGGACATGTTTTCATTGACAGAGCCCCTCAGTCCAGCCTGTGCCCTGCACCCTTCCCGTGGCACCACAGGCCTTGGAGAGCCCAGAGCAGTGAGGGGACATCCTGCACCCTCAGCTCCACTGAGCCCCTTCACCTGGGCAAAGGCTCAGAGTGCAAGGAAAACTGATTGAGTCCATATAAATATATATATATGTATATATGGACACAGGCATACATCATATACATACATAGATCTTTTCAGTAGCATAGAAAGTACAAACCAGAGAATAAAAGACCCCTTACTTTCTCTCAAAGGTATGTTACTTACTTGAAAACACTGACTAGAGCTGCCTGTTCCAGTACAGAAATAGTAAGACTGGAACACATCCAAGGACACAGAGGTGTGCACTCGTTTTGTCCCCAGGTTGTGTGCAGCAGTGGCTGCTCAGCTCACCCAGCAGATCCTGCTGGAATGCTGAGGCTCCCGGGGTCTCTCATCATTGCTTTGCTGCTATTTCACACCTTGGAATAATCTTCTGCCACCAGACACCAGGAACAAGAGATGGGGTCAACACTGAATCTGATAAATGCAGCTTTTTCCAGTGTGCCTCATTTTCACAGGCTGTCTGTGCCAGGACCTGCCACGTGACAGCAGCAGTGCCAGGAGCAGCAGCTCCCAACTGCAGCTGCTCCAGCCCCGAGTGCAGCTCAAGAGGAGCCCAAAATTAGCTCAGCTCCCGCCTGCCTGCCCCGGGCCTGCCCCTCTGAACAGGGGGAATGACAATATTCCTGTGCCAACAGCCACGGGAGAGGGCACAGCCTCCACCGAACTACAGAAACACCAGCAATTCACTCACAGTTTTACTACTATTACTCTTAATAAAAAAAAAAAAAAAAAAAAAAAAATTGAATTACACTTCCTACCAAGCTGACTAGAACAATGCAGCCATGCTGCAAAAACACCTCCTGTACCTTTCCATCCGTGTTTTGAGCAATACAATCCTGGTAAGCAAGTAATTCCTCACTTAACTGACAGAAGACTGTCAATGATTAGTTGCAGTCTAAGGTTATTTTAATACTATAGTGAAAGTAAATAAACCAAAAAGTTTGTGTAGATCTGTTTTAACAACTAAGTGGTAGCAGAAGCAGAGTAATTTTAAGCTATACGAGTGTTAGATGTAAGAAAAGCAGCTTAGGAAAACTACAGCAGGTTCCACTCTTCAAGTCAATACTGTAAACCTCATAGGCTCCTCTAATTTAAATCTGATTTGCTTTTAAAAATGTATTATATCACCCAACTGTTATCAAACTAGTTCAAAAATACCCAATAAAGTGCAGTCAGAAGAGCTGAGCTGTAACTGCACTGAGGCAGCCCAGGCTGTAACCTCTGCTCCTTCATGACACAGTGCAACTCAGTCTGTGAACATGGAATAATTGTCATTAGAAAACCCTGCCTCAGTGCTGTTTCCTGCTCCTCTTTTTACAATTTAGAAAGCTCAACAGAATAGCCACAAGACAAACTCAGAGTACTCCTTACAGAGATCCTGCATGGAGTTCAGCAAGGACTGCTATTTACAGTCACAAAACAGGGGGTTAGCAGGAAAGTGCTGACACAATCTCAAGTACAGGGCCCTCAATGAGTCACTGTAATAATTAATCTTAAAAAACCCTAAAAGTTCAGAGTATATAAAAGGAGCACTTCCTGCTTTATGGTTGCAAAGACCAAGCTAACTGGGAATATCCTCCTGTGGGGCCCCCAGTGCTCCTTAAATGAGATTACAGGCGAGTGATGAAGTGTCCGGCGCGGCGGCGCTGACAAGCGGCGCTTTATGGAGCGATCTGTCTGTCCCCATCACACAGCCCACAATGTGTCCCTGGACTCCAATGTGCAGCTCCATTTACCTCGGCCTGACAAATGGGCAGCGCTTGGCGGAGGCGCAGGCAGGTCCAGCACAGTGCCGTGGTCAGCACAGCTGTGCTGTGGGACACAGCCCAGTTCATTACAGTGGCCGCCAGCACGCCTTCCGAAGGGAGCCTGAGGAGTAGGGCAGTAAAGGCTAAAATAAATAACTCGGCCTGCAAGGCTAATCTCAAACACTGTTTGATAAATTATTTATAACGCAGACAATTGTCTGCATTTAATATTGGCGCTACTGGTAGCATCTTTAAAAGATGATTTATGTGTTGTAATGCCATTAAGCTTTATATGGGCCCACTGCTGGCTATAAAGTCTGCTGAGATTTAGAGAATGAGTTTTAAACTGTCACTGCAACATCATAGTAGATAGAGCCTGTATTAAATCTTTACTTTAAACCTGTTATCTGGAGAGTTGCAGTTTGCAGACACTCAGAGCTGATGGATTACCTCTCACAGCTGCTCTGCCACGAGTCCCAAACAGCACTGAGGAGCAACTTTTACACATTATTCTTGTATATGACTTGGATCAACTTTCTCTTCTCACTTAAGCAATTTCCAAATTTCAAGTGCTACTGAAGAAAAAAAGACTTTCCAACAGGAGATGAGGCTGCTTCTACATTGTATTAATACTGTCTTCACTAATGACCTGTAAACAAGTTCATCATTATGCTCCAGCAGCAAAGGGAGCAGCTGGAATGGCCTTGTGAACATTATTTCCTCACATTTTGTAACTTCACAAGCAACAGGAGATGTCTTTTCCAGATTTTAAAACTTTAGAAATTACTGATTTTTTTTTCTCTTACCAAAATAAAATTAATCCCTTCTGCAGGTCACCAGAATGCTGAGATGCAATACACAGTGCAGTTCTCCAAAGCAATTCTTAGAAAGATTTGAAATGCAATGAACAGCCAGTATAATATGAACATAAGCAAGCGTTTTTGTAAGAATAAATAAATGCAAATACTTATCATAACAGTCTTTTATAGCAAGATTTGTTCAAATACTATAATATAAAAAAGTTGGTACTACTTAAAGTGAGAATCCCCAAGATTTGTGTGGGAAGAGAAGGGAAGAAAAAAAATCAGAAGCTTCAGGAAGGACAATGCCAATAAAAAAAAAATCCATAAAGGAGTGCTGGGAATTTGGTGGTAGAAAACAATACCTCCTGAAGGACATAAGCACCTACAGGAGCATAATTAGAGTCTGGAAGAGATGCTGAACTCTGCTCTAAGTCTAAAGAGAACAAACCTGAGAAGCAAAGGACTTAGTATTTCTTGTAGGGGAAGGCTGGAAGGCTCCAGCAGCAAGAATAGATTTGGTTTGGCTGTCAGGAAAGGGGCTGGCATGTATCATTTAAACCACTCAGGTTTAACAAGTCTTCCCCCAAAAAAGTGCATTTCCAGTGCTGCCTCAGAATAAGGAATGACACAAATTGTTTCTTTTTTCTTTTAATTAGACCTATGCATTTTATGTTTGGGTTCACTGTGACTGAAGTGTCAGTAAATGTTTATTTTTCTAACCATTTTCTGCTAAGAACTTTCCAAATAAACTGCTCAGTAGTCCCTAATTATTATTCTCAGAGATAACAGTTTTTTCCCATTCTGAGGAAGCTGCCTGTGAGCGCAGGCTCATCCCCACCCCCTCTCTGATATCATACACCACCAGTATAATAAACCACGTTAATATTTCATACCAGGGTGAAATATGCTGGAGTATCAATTCAACATCTGCTGTCTTTAGGGTACTGGCGTCCCGCAGAGACACTTTCAATTTGTAATTGAGTTCTATACTGAATTAATCAGCAGTTTATCTTTTTTAGTAAAATAATGTCTTCCCCACTAACCTGGATTTACATTAACAATTTATGCCAAATTACCTGCCAAGACAAGAAACTTACATGATTCGGAACTACTATTCAATAACATTAGCTGCTGTGTGTCATTCCCTGCACGGGGATTAGTGCAATCCATATTTCCAATGGCACAGAATTAAATTACAAACTCTTCTCACAACTATGGGATTTCTTTTAATACTATGCCCATTCTCTGAACTAAGAATGATTACAAAAACTCGTTCAATCCATCACTTAGTAAAGTTCATGGGTTTTCAGGGAACTGATCCTCAAAATGGGAACTGGCTTAACAGCACCAGAGCTGTAAATCCTGCCAGGCTGCAGCTCCTCCTCTGGCCCTGCTGTGCTGCTCTACAGCAACACACCAACCCTTAGCCACCCAGATATGCAAACCCTGCAAAAGACTACTGTTAAAGTTACTTTATGTTACTGCATATAAAAAAATTAATATCAAGCAATAACACGTCTGGCTTCAAGTAAAGCAAACTCTGCTCATCTGACCATTGCTTTACCCCTGACAAAAGGATGGAAGGGAATGAAGGTCAACACATTATTTGGAAAAGAAGCCTTGGCCCCTCTGGTAATATATCCTTCCTAATACACCAAAATGCTCCATAAAGCCCAGGCTGGCTCCCTCCTCCTCCTCCTCCTCCTCCCTGTTCCCTCACAGCAATTGCCCTCGGCCCCACCGGCCCTCGCCGCGGGAGCAGCACTCGGGCTTCATGCCATGTGAAATATTTTCCAGTACATTTTGCCTGTGTTCTGCAGTTATGGGAGATATACAAACTGGAACAATTTAAACTAGAACACCTGCTCCTGAGAAATGCATCAAAAATAATTACCTGTCCTCCCCCTGCCCTGTGCAGTGAAATGATCTCTTAACACAGAGCCCTGCTTCTGGCTAGCTTGTCTACATTATTATGGACAAAGTTTAAGTGTTACTTTCATAAAGGTGAAGAAATTGTTGCTCTTTGACATGCAGCAAGTCCCAATTTACACAAAGGTAACATTTATTTCCCTTGATACAGTCTGCAATTAGCAAACTGGAAGGCAGCACTGCTGGGTATCTCTGGGAACTCGGACTGGTGCTGCCAGCAGTGTCCACAGACTTCAGAACACAAACCAAGCTTTCATTTATTCAGAAAGCACCCCACAAAACACCTCTCCTGCAATCCCAGCCATGCCAGAGCATACCCAGCTGGCATATTCCAGTCAGCTCAGATATCCTGTTTAACACTAGTTCCACAAAGAAAATTGATCCAGGGCACAGTTCTGTGAAAGATGATGAAAACAGTACAAACTGTCCAACATGTCAGGCAGAAACCAGGCTGCCACAGGGTAATTGTGATCTAACCTAAGAATAAGAAACAGGTATGATAAGCCTTTATTTTCTGGCTGACTGTATGCACTAACACCTGGTATTTACCCATGGAATCCATGTCTCCAGCAGACACGAACACAGCTATGTCAGGAAAGCTGAAAACTGCAGTGCCACAAGCTCTGGCAGCAAGGAGTGAAGATACGCCACTAACAGCCTCAATTCCTGTCACTGGATAATGAAATGGCACAGATACACAGGGCACAGAAACACAAAGTCCCGATTTTTGCTCACCAAGTCAGATTTCGCCCATCCACCCCCGTGTCCTCTCCCCCATTTAGTTAATTCCATGTTTGACACCAACAGGGGTTCAAGCATCTCAGGCAGGCTCTCCAGCCTAAGTCCCACAGTCTGGCTTGATCTGCATTGTCTGCTGCTGCCAGAGTGGAGCCCACCAACCTCCCAGCGAGTGGTGACCGTCCCGCGGAGTCATTAGAGCTGCGGTGTCAGGCGGCGGGATCAGCGCGGCCGCCACACCTGAGCCCGGGGCTGATCACCATCCCTAATGAACACGGGGCTCATCTGCAGCCTGTCACTGCTCCCAGCCCGGCACACACACGGGCCACAACGGGAGACAACTATTGTCAGAGATTAGAGACTTCTGACAGGTTCCAAAAATAGCTCGGGATTGTTGTCACTAGTTAATAAACAAAAATAATTCTACCACCATATTGAGGGACAGTAGGAAATGCGAGCACCGGAACATTTGAAGGATCTATGTGTCAGCTGCTTAAAAACGGAAGGAAGTGACATGTTTTCATAATACTTTGTAGTGTGCCTGATGCATTTTTTTTACTGAAATAAGAGGTGCACAGTGAAAGCTGCATTCAGGCTACTTTGCATTTCAATATCACAAAGATCCCAGAGCACATGGAGCATCCTGAGGAAAGTGCTCTCCGTGCCTCAGCTACTTCACTCAGGGATTAGCGGCTACTCAAAGTACCTCAAAAACCATTTTTCCCAAACCTGCTCGCCAAACTGCTCATCAGATTGCTCCCAGCCCATGGAGGTCCCACCCAAAGAGGTGAGCCAAAGCCCCCACAGCACAGCAGAGGACCACCTGCTCTGGTGGGACAGCCAGTCACAGGTTCTGGGACAGCACAGCTGCTGCAGCACCAAGAGGGCCTGTGCTCCATGTGGAATACACTCACAACAGTCCTCTCTTATTCATCTGTCCTTACCCTCCAGGGTATTTTTGTTTTCATTCAGTACCACTTGATTTCTTGCCACACCTAAGAAATGGTACAATAAATGACTGTAAATATAATCTCACACATTTGTGGTGGTATGTCCTAGAAATAATTACTAAGTATCTGCCAGATTATCTCCTATCTCCTTTCTTCTACGTGTTCTGTTCCTGAACTCACTACTCCAAGATTTGCTTTCTTTTCCTTGCAAAAGTTTCTGTAGTTTCTGATTCTCTTCCTATTGGAGCCTCTTTTTATTAAACCTGGCTGTTTTGATGAAATACAGAAAAGAAATGAAGTTACAAGCAGCCTTTCCTTACTTAAACAAGAAGTCTACAACATAGCTCCACTGTGCATCAAGTAATTCTACAGACAAAATGCTTTTCAAACACCAGGAATCAAATACGAGAAGAAAATATATCCCCCTCCCCATCTCCTGAGGAATTCAACCACCATAGGATAGATAAACCCAGAATTCCAGCATTTAATACCATAGACATTTTTTTCCCAGCTCACAATGGTTTCCCATATCCACTGACTCAGAGTATTTCTTTGCTATTGTTTAACACCAGAAGGCACGAACGCATTTACAAAATGACTGTAAGGTTTAAAAACCAGTGGTGACTCTATTGGAAGAAAAATTGGCTGCAATGAAAGATCTAAGCTGGAAACACTCCATTAGATGTGCTGTTCTTCCACTTACGTTTTTTAAAGTAGATCTATAGCTGCCCACATGACAGATTAATATTGTTCCACAGTAGTTAGGTGCTTGGCATTACATTTTTGAAGCATCTAGAGGCCTTCAGGGCTGAAAGTGTTCCCATCCTCAGCGATCTATAATGGTTCCTCTAGAGGCCAGCACTCCTTCCCAGCAAACCCTGCCTCCATAAATCAGGCTGCACAAGTGGCACTTGGGGACGTCACCATCCATCTCCACAGCTCCTCTGAAGGATGGTGGGTAAAGATCATCTCCCAGCACTGCAGCCAGGGAAAGGACCATCACAGTTGGCACTGATAAAGCATGTGCTACTTAAATCTGAAGACACACTAAGTCTATGGAAAAAAACACATCCTGCTGGTGTTAGCATGCCTCAGGCACTGGGAGAAGCTTCAGCAACTCATCTTCAAAAGGCAGAGAGCCAGGGCTCTAGAAACCTGCAAAAATTGGCTAAGCCTGCAGTCTTTTTTTATTTTATTATTTTTTTATTTTTTTTTAGTTGAGCATCTTCAAAGTCTGCGATTCTAACTGTAGGGCACAGCAGCTGCCACTGCAGATTTGATCCTCTCAGCTTTTGGCAGCTCTCAACTTGAAATTCTAGCAAAAGAATTTTTCAAGTTGCTATTATTGCCTGTCATGGATTTATAAATATTGTGCACTATCTGCTGTGGCATGGCTCTCCTGGGACACTAGTGCATGCCAAAAGCATAACAGAATGAAAAACAGTTCCTATTCTTCAAATAAATGCTAATTTTTTTTAACTGTGCTCACACGATGCGTTTGGTGATCAGCTTCAATAGTACAGAATATATATCAGAGGCAAAAAAGCTGATTGTCTTTTCCAGTAGTATTCAGCTGCTACTTTCATTAAGCTTGTTTAATTACATTCCAGATGCTAATTTGCAAGTTGATACCAGAGGGTGCAGGACAGTTTGCCTTTGAATCATTTTTCTGTGATGTGATGGTCTTGAAGCACACCACTACCCTCCAGTAGCCCTAGCAAGCTATTCTGACAATTAGTGCAAAGAAAGGAGCATTGATCTTGACAGAAAAATAATAATTTTCTACGTATTTTATTAAATTAATCTCCAGCAATTTTATCTTCATTGCCATTTCATACCAAGTTTTATGTAAAATATACATAGTATCCTTCAGATTTAATTTGGATTAATTTCAATAGAAATATTTGTTCTTTTATTAATTTACTGAAAAAAAAAATCCCACATCTGACTTAAAACGTAAATACAAACTCACAGCCATAACAGAGTATGAGGAAGTGTTTAAGAGTCTAGTTAAGCTTTATCACATGAAACTTTGCTGGTTTGGTTAATACAATTCCTGAACTGTTACTAGATAACAGATTATTCAGGAAAACCAAAGGAAGGGTTAAGGTGCATGCAAGCCTCAAAGATCTAAATATCTATTTCAACAAATTGGTAGGCTGCATTTCTACATGCTTGTTATAAGTGACTATCTGCTGCCACTTATGGTTGTGTGTGAAGACAGTTTAATGAGGATGACCTTTCTAAATAGGAAAATTTAGAGATTTACCAGGTTTTGGTGCCTTTTTCGGTTGCTCTTACACAAGAAATGACTTAAAATCCAAGCTTGAAAGCTAGCTGAGAATAAATGAAGATTTTAGTTGCATAGCACAGCTCTTTGCCATTTGTATCTTGGGAAGGGGACTATTGTGCTGATGCTCCCAGGGATTTGCAGTCCGTGTTTTCAGTGGAATTGCACACATGCCAAGTGCACAGTCACACAGGAGGCTGGAAAAGGAGACTCTCATTCTTACAGCAGCACGAGGGGAGAGGGAAAAACAGAGTCCTCCTCTCTCTCTCAAGTGGCTCTATCAACCATCTGGTGTGAGGATCCTTCCCAGAGACACTCGTGAGCCTATTAAACATATTCCAATATTTCTGATAACAACTGTAAATATACTAGAGGCCAAAAGTCCAGTGTCTTCAGATGTGCCCAAATCACAGGAATCCTGATCCCACTGCACAGCACTAACTTTGCACACCGACAACTCCTGCTTAGGCATTGACAGGAGAGGGGCCAGGGATAATTGGAAAACTGCTTATTACTAATGCTGAAGCAATTAACTGATGGCAAACTTCTCAAAACAAGGTAGGGGGGTTGACTGGGTTTTTTTTAAATCTGCTGGAATTGCACACTGTGATTTGTCAGGAGATGTACCAAGGGACAACAGATCACCTCACATTTTAAACTTCATTTACCAGCTTTACAGAGAAGAACTGTGGATTCACAGGACCATCACCTAAAACCACAGTGCACTTGAGAGGGAGGAAATGACCCACAGCAGCTGCATTACAAAAATGTGCAGCATCTGAAGACGTCTGCTGATAGTAAACTAACTTTTTCCTTTTCTACATCATTCAGTGATACTGAAGAGTTCCAAGCTTTGTTTCATCTGCCTTTTAGGCTGAAATGATTGCAACTGTTAGTGTTACAAATCATTTTTAAATGGGTTCGATTTTCAATCTTGTGTTCATTTCTCATTTTTTCTTTACTGTGGAATTATTAATCAATTGGAATGAGAAAGAGCATTCACAGAAAGTCTGAAGAGATTAATGTGGTTTAAGAGGACTTGACATTCCTGAGGCATTTTATGAAATACAGTTACAGAAAACCCTAAATTGTAGTTAATTTAATCTGGATTCTCAGGGTTTAGATTAGCAGTATGGTATAACCAAATGCAACAAATACTATAGAAAATACAAAAATAATGCAGTGCATTCATTTGTAACTGAACAGCTTATTCTGATCTTACCATGACACTACAGCTTTTAGCTTTCCTGAATGATTCTTTGTAACAACAATCAAGTACTTTCCATTTTTTATCAGTATCATCAGCAAAACACAACCTTGTGAGTCTTCTGATAATCAGCTTTTAAGTAGATATTAAAACTGCAAACACTAGTTCTGGACATACCCAATCAATCAGAATTGTTTTATGTACTACCTGAACACTTTTTGTTGCATTCTCTTTTCAAGACTGAGAGAGAAAGACAGATTGACAGAAAAACAACAATATTGACTGTGCAAGGGCTGGTAAATTCCTGAAGTCAGCTATAACCAGTAAGCTGTATGTTTTTAAAGCCTTCACCTACACTCAAATCAGACGTTTTCTCATATATAAATACAGTTTCTTGCAAATTTATTTATTTTACCCATCAATTTTTACAGCTTTGCAGTAAGCTGACATTAGTACATTTTAAGTGCCACAAAACTAGAGCAGATTCACCTTTCTTAGAGCTCCAAACCTCCTAAATTCTTGCGATGATGAGGATTTCTGAGGGAAGAAACACTGAGGTTTAAAACCCAAGACTTACCTCCATGTCGGGCTTGTATTTATCTTCAAACACTGCCATGGCCGCGAGCGATCCAGAACCTGTGGTGACAACAGGACACCCCTTAGCCAGTGGATTTAGGTGTGACAATATTTTAGAGAAAAATATAGTACATCTGAGCACCACAAACCAAACTGAAGCCCACCTTAGCTCTCTCTGCACTGCACAGTGTCTACACTAAGTCAGAACACCATTTAATCCTGGGGGCACAGCTTGTGGCACAGGCCCATCCTGACAGCCTTTCCTTCTTACATTTCAACATGAGATACAAAAACAAGGTTAGAAACAGAGAGTTAATGGAATGTCACAGTTTGCAGTCCATACTCCTCCATCCCTCCTGCCCCACTCCCATGCCTGCTCCTCTTAAAGGGAATCTCCTGGAATGAGGAGATGGCTCCAGCCCTGGGGATGAGCAGCCCAGCAGTGGGAACAGGGCAGGGGGCTGCTGCCACCAGCAGATCTCCCCTGTAGTTAAATAATTAATTGTGCTCCTGCTTTGTGCCATTATTTTTACAATAATGAACAAGAACAGCTGAACAAAGTGCCAGAGACAAAACCACGAGTTTAACGCTCCTCTCCAGAAAGGATGAAGTACAAGAGCAGTGATGGAACAGGAGCCATCTCTGCCCAAAGCACTGAGACTGCAGGGTTATAAATGTGCTTTTCAGGAATTAACACAAAAAGCAGGACGGTACTATGTGAAACTGTAAACTTGCTTTGTTCACAAAGAGTGAGCCTTCAGGAAGATTTTCTTGTCTGTCGGTGGCCCTACCCATATTTCAGAGAGCACTACTTTTGGGGAGTGAATAAAGTTACCTGCAATTTTTTACTCCAATTAGAAGATTTTTTGGCATTTATTACTTTTTAACTTGTTTTGCATAGTGCTATCTGTTTAGCTGGGTCACAGAGAAAGCCATATTTCCTATTTAAAATGATTTGTGTATATCGCTTGACCACCTCAATGGTTTAGTGAAAGCAAAAGGCAGCGATTAAACAGTTTCAAATGAGGTGTCCTGCTGATTTTATCAAGTCTGCTGAATGTATAATGAAAAAGGAGAAGCTGACAGTGACACTGTTGAGAAAATACAGACTACCTTAGCTGAACCATTTAAGGAGGTCCAATTATAGATCAAATTTAAAGGGCTGAAACAGCAGATTTACAGACACAAATCAATGAACATGGTAATCCCGATGAATATGACAGATACTCCTGTTACAGAATATTGCTGTGGTTGAGGATCATTACCTTTACAGTACCAAATACATCACATCTAAAAGCAGTAGGACACTCACTCTAAGTGTGTACTTGTATTACAGGCAATGACTATTCATTTACACCTTGGAGCAATACACAACTCCATTTTTTAAATGATGAAACTGAGAATAAAGAAGATTTTTAAGCAACTAATAGCAAAACTGAATTGCTGATGCAAACAGCTGATATCACAGAACAAACCACAAATAAAAGGAATTTTACTGACCCTTCAAACAAGGTCAAAATAAAGCATGTGC